>JAMZAV010002650.1:0-85229 GCA_024449915.1 Sweltsa coloradensis
TAAAAGGAGGGGGTGATAAGTGATGCGCCGTTCAGCAGGCCCAACTTGCGAAATAAGGATTTATACATACCCAATACTAGTCACGTGACCTATCGATCGTTTAAGCTCCGCCCATTTCGAGTCGTCAATGAAGGCCACACTTCGAATCACTAGATCAACAAAGCAGCGTCACACCCCTGATAAAAAATTTTTGTCAACTTTACTTGTTAAATTTTGACTAAATTGACAAGAATGTCAGTAACAAGAACAGACAAGATCAGACTCTGATAATGAACCATGTTAACAAGACAAGAACAAGCCATTCAAATTAATAAGAATAGACAAGACTACACACAACAAATCCTTACTACAGTGGCGGATACAGGGGGGGGGCGGTGGGGCGATCGCCCCCTCATGATTCTTTAAAAAAGGATTTTTTTGTGCACGAAACCAAATGCCTCTAAAAAACCTGATTTTCAAAATTTTCGCTGCGGCGCTATTTATTTGAAACCACCAATAAAATCAACTTTCTTTTATGTTGTCAGAAATAATCATTTGCCTCTGAAATGTGTCTGCATCAGGTACTTCATTTATTAAGTTGGCCTCCTATGTAAATCAGTTTTTTAATTGAATAGAATGACGTTTAATAAATAAATAAAATGATGAATTGAAAATAAGATCAAACGTTTATATATAATGTTGCAATCTAGGCCAATGCTGTAAATTGTAAGCTCAAAATGCGACAAAACAAATTGGTGCACACAAACTACATTTTTCCGTATTGCATTCCGCCCACCACTTTTTTCTAAAACGCACCAAATGCACTCTAAAAACCTGATTTTCAAAATTTTCGCCTGCGGCGCAATTAATGGGGGCTCCGCCCCCCATCCCCCCCGTGCGTCCGCTCTTACGCCCTTTCCCACGATTCGTACATGCACACGCAAATCGCCCCCCCCATGATTATGTCCTAGATCCGCCACTGCTTACTAAACCTGACTTGACTAGAATACACTAATCTAGATGAGAATGACAAGACTAGTAAAACCCAAATCCTGACTAAGCTGCTTGACTAGTATACACTATTTAGATGAGAATAGTCAAGACTAGATACAACAAATCCATAGGTAGGCCTACTAGAGATGACTTGACTAGAATACACTAATCTAGATGAGAATAGACAAGGCCAAAAAATACGGGTTGGCCTATAGCTAATTGCTTTGCATTAAAACAATGATAGCTGTAACCATTAGGTAACAATGGAAATTATGATTGCCCCTGCAATCCTGCTTCTTTGCAGTATTTAGTAGGATGGCGCCGGCCGTTCAGTCACGCGTGCCTCGCGTTTCCGTTGTTTATCTTCTTTTCGGTAGTTCTAATAAAATGTTATTTTCTTGTGTCTCGTCAAGATGAATTGTGGTGTCATCTCGCGTCCGAGTGATGAGTTTTGTGACGGTGTGCTAATTATTTGTTCTTCTAAACGCAGTTTTAGTTTTTCCGCGAGTGTTGTCGCTGGCTTGCCTGCCCATGGGCTCGCTACCCCAAACGCGGGGCTGCTCGTGGACGCTCTCCAGTGTTGTCGCACTTGCTCGTGCATCTAATTTTACTGTCTGGCGATGTTTCACTGAATCCTGGTCCGCAAACGACATTGAACACCTACTACCAAAACGTCTGCACCCTTAAAAATAAATTTACCGATTGCGTTACTGATTGGAATGATTTAAAACGTGCTACGATGTTATCGCCTTTACGGAGACTAAACTGTGTGACTACGTTACCAATGCTGAAATTCCAATATCATCAGATTTCAACATTTTTTCGCCATGATAGAACTCTCGGGGGGGGTGGAGTATTGATAGGCATTAACTCGAAGTGGCCTTGTAGAGCTAGGCCTGACCTTAAAATCGTGACTGTGAGATAGTAATGGTCGGAACTGTGCATTCCCCGGTATAAACTTCTAATTGGATGTTACTACAGACCCCCTCGTAGCCCATTCGCGTCTCTAGAAGGTTTCTTGATTCGGTTCTTGCGGGACTTGCACACGGCCGGTATTGCTTTCGGGGACTTTAACCTGGGAATTAAGTGGTCTTCTTCTGAGTTCGGGCACTTGCGAGTGACGTCAGTGACAGGTGGTTCATTGATAACTTCACCAACGGACTTGGACTTCAAACAAACTGGCCTCCACCCCACAAGAAACCTGGAAAACTGGATCTGTGTTGACGAGCTTC
Organism: Sweltsa coloradensis; assembly: GCA_024449915.1. NCBI lineage: Eukaryota > Metazoa > Arthropoda > Insecta > Plecoptera > Chloroperlidae > Sweltsa > Sweltsa coloradensis. The sequence continues at coordinate 2,205 of JAMZAV010002650.1, forward strand.
GAGCCGGACACCTGCAACCGTTACGCCGAGTCGCAACATTTTCAGTCTGACCACGAGTCTTTGGATTACAAATCACACTACTGCCATTGTCCATCGGCGCCACCACTCTACTCCTTTGAGACGACCCCCTGTTGGGTTTTAAGGCTAATTGGCCTGGATTTCGATGGTAAATCCCCTTCCTGGCAACAATCGGAACTCGATGTAAACAGCGCAGTTCAAAGATTCAATGAATGGATTCATAATATTATTGCCGGAATTCGTACCTCTCGTAAAATCAAATCAACCAAGTTTCCGTCTGGATGACTGACTCACTAAGAATGCGTTGTATAATAAAAACCAGCCTGGAAGCTTTGGGAAAGGGATTCTCGAGTCCGCACACCCCGCCTAACCCGTATGAGAATGCTAGGGACTTGCAAAGACGTTGTCTAGAAATGACTACAAAAATAACTGAAAAAAAAAATTACTAGTGAAACTGCGTCTAACCGAAGAGGTTCGTCACTAAAAATCACGTAAAAATCCGAAAGAATTCCCCTCGAAGTGACTCCAGACATAACACTGCAACCGAACACACAGACCCGCCCTTTCAATGACCACTTTGCAAGCAATTTTCCCCGCCTACACCCATCCGATAAAAATCTCCCTACAAACAAGTGTACCTTCTCTCTCGCTTGTCTTACAACTGATGAGAGGGAAATACGCAATTTCATTACCAACTATCTCCGCACCGTGCTACTGGCCCTGATAACATTAGTGCAATTTTTATCAAAGTACTGCCCCCTCAATTAGCTTTCCCATTGTCCATCTTATTCAACAAAATTTTTTCATGTGGTGTGTTTCCGGACTGTTGGAAAACGGCAAAACGTGGTCCCCATATTAAAATCAGGTGACAAGAAACATGTTAATAACTATAGACCTATTTCACTTCTTCCCATTCTGTCCACGATTTGTGAGAGAATTATTCACCAGCGACTCCTAACTTTTACACTACCACACCGTCGCAAATTCAACACGGATTTCTACCAGGTAATTCCTGTCAGAACCAACTTAGTAATGTTACAACAAGAGGCAATGTCTGCTGTGGAAGCCGGAGAGCAACTCGATGTTGCATTCATCGATTTTGCAAAAGGGCTTTCGATTCGGTGAGTCACAGGCATCTATTGCACAAAAATCGAACATCGCTTCGGAATTCACGGGTAATTTCCTTGCTGTCATTGCCAGTTTCCCTTTAAAAAACCGTCTTCAACCGCGTCGTCATCTCTGGGGTCGAACCCGGGTTTTGGGGTCAGTGTGACCTCTGGGGTCCCCCAAGGGAAGTGTCCTTGGGCCCCTCCTCTTCACACTCTTCATGGATGATATGCAAGACTCCGTTGACTCCGGGTTTTGCGACTTCCTGTTGTATGCTGACGATTGCAAACTCATAAAAACGCATTGGGGATGCAAGTGATGTAATCATGCTTCAACGCGGACTTGACTTTTTTTTTACCGCTGGTGCTCCGACTGGGAAATGAAACCGAACCCCAGGAAATGTTCAATACTGTCTATAACTCTCCTTTCGTGTCCCCCTTCTCCATGGCTATCAATTGGGTGGTGAAGTGATTCAGCGTTTTTGAGAAGCAGCGTGACCTGGGAGTGACTGTGGATGGGAAACTGCTGTTCGTAGATCATATTGAACAGTCACCCCCAGGGCCATGCGTCTTCTTGGAATGATGTACCGTTTCACCGAAATTCGGACGTCAGGGCCCCTTCAAAACCTACTTCACTGCATGTGTGCTACCCGTCGTTGAATATGGTTCTGTAATTTGGGCTATGTCTGCTCCGTCAAATCTGAAGAAGTTGGATCGTTTTGTCTTTTTTCTTTCAATTGTTAAACATCGGTTACAAACTTTCAGAACACTTCAAAACCCTGAAATTATGTCTTCTCTCAATTTATGCTCCTTAACCAGTCGTCGTTATCGGCTGATTTTAAGTTTTTTCATAAAATCGTTAATGGTAATCTCGACCTCCATTAATCAATTTTTTCTCCCTACATGTACCTTCCCGCCTAACCAAATCGACTCAACTGTTTCATTTACCTATTCCTCGCCTGGAAATCATCAAACGCTCCCTCTTCTATCGCTACCCTTCACCTACAATTTATTGCCACACCCACCCTAGACATTTTTGCAAACCAGCGTGAGTTCATAACGAACGTAAAACCCCTTGTTAGCCAGGGGTTTAAATTTTTCTATTTAATTTTTAATTTTTAATTTTAATTTAATTTTAATTTTAATTTTATTCTTTCTTTCTTTCTGTTTTTGCTATGACCGATCATTCATTGTTCATGCATTCATGTATTTCGATTCGTAGTTCCTCTGTTATCATGTTTTGGGTTTTAAATTAGTATAAGTTAGTTAGGGGTAAGTTATTATGTTTATAACGCACAATGTAAAATGGCCTATGGCTGTATTTGTGTCCAGTTTTAATAAATAAATTTCATTTGAATAAATAAATTAAGCTGAAACAATCCAATGCAAGTTTTTAGAGAATCGGGTAAACAATGGCGCTCTCCTCTCTCTTCTCTCTCTCTTCAAAATTTTGCATTTAATCTGGGAAAAACAAACATTAATATGGTTAAGTGACAATTGGACGTAACGATAGTTTCATCTCTCACAAAGGCTGCCAGCATATGTCTGTGAATTAAGTCTACAGTTACTGTTATTATAATATTATAACAAGTTTAGTTGCAATCGGAACATTGGTCTATTGGCATTAAATCTGAAATAACCATGGTCGGAACATTGGTCTTGGTTTGGGTTAAATTTCAGATTTAATGCCAACAAAACAATGTAATTAATAATACACTAGTGTATATTAATTTCAGTGGGTAATGTTCACCTCTTGCTCCAAGGAAAATCTGAAACAATTTTGTTTTATTCAAGAGTGGTGACAATGAATAAGGGAATAATATTTCTCCTAAGGGCTCGTTTGGGATTCAATCTGAAATAAACAATGGTATTGTATATTAACGGGTAACAATGGGTTTTTCATTGAACTGAAATAAACAATATAACTAATCAGTGGGCAATGTCACCTCTTCACCAAGGCTCCATGCAATCTTCTTTTGATTGTGACAACGGGTTACAATATACAATGGTTTCTGGCTTGTTTTCATTCAATCTGAAATAAACAATTATATTTATTACCGGTATCAGTTGGCAAAGTTCGCTATTTCACTCACCATGGCTTCTAGAATGAATCCGAAAGTGTTTTGTTTAAGATTAGTCAAACAATCAGATAACAGTGTTTGGCTCTCTTCAATTGCTTGCTTGCATTCATCTAAAACAATCATATTAAAAATCGGTTGGCAATGCTACACTCTCACTCATCAAGGCTTCTAGAATGAATCTGAAACTGTTTTATGTAAGATTAGTCTCTATCAGATAACAGTGGTTGTGGTTTGCTCTCGTCAAGGCAGGTTTGAATTCAATCTGAAAAAATAATTAATAATCAGTTGACAATGTTTGCTCTCTCGCTCACCAAAGCTTTTAGATTGAATCTGAAACGGTTTTTTGGGTTTTGATTTAATCTAATTTTTAGATAACAGTGATTGCTCTCGTCAAGGCAGGTTTGAATTCAATCTGGAAAAATAATTATAATCAGTTGACAATGTTTGCTCTCTCGCTCACCAAAAACTTCTAGATTGAATCTGAAACTGTTTTGTTAATTTAGAATAACAGTGGTTGCTCTCCTCAGTCCTCACGGGGTGTTTCATTCAATCTGAAACAAACAAGGGGCTTATTTTTATAAACAATCCCGCACAATGTTCCTGCTTGTTGGTAATAAACCTGAAACAGGCAATGAGAGCAACAATCAAGGGAACTGGGTTATAATTTAACAAATCTTAGAAGATTGCTGTGGTCTCACACAAGCCTGTCCGGCCTGCTTGCCTCGACGAATGCAACTTTGCAACTCATTTGCAACTGACTGCGAGCACTCTAGACCACGGCATGGCGTCGCCATGCAGACATAGCTGATGCAGGTGGCCGGCGACTCAGGAATTCGTATTGGATAGCCTCCATACAAGAATGGACAAAAAATACACTAAAATGAACGAGTAACAAAATTAGAGCAGATCAACAGGACAAGAACAAGAAGACCCCACCAACTACACAAACACTAATGTCAATGACCAAGAATAGGGTAGTTCACACTAAAAAGATAAACAAGAAAGACTAAAACACACAAGAGCGTATTTAAAGAGAATCCATATAAAACCTTTTGTAAACGCATTGGGCACATCTCTAGCCGACGTGTAATTTATTCGACTCGACAGTCATCTCTTTTAGTTTTGTTGAACATGAGGTTGTGGCCAAGACATTGAAATATTCTAATGGCTGTGTTTTTTAATCTATATTATTTCAGCCGCATTTTAAGACACAAATCCCAATCCTAGTATCAAGGAAATTGTAAATTTACAATTATAAAATTAACTGACAGTGAAGCTCAAGCAGTAAGCGCGATTCGTTCGAACCCGCAAAAAGACTTAGGCTAAGCTTTTTTCGTTAACGGAATACAAGGAATGGGCATTCCTTCACAACTGCGTGACTCCAAATACCTAGCAACCGAAAAGGGTTTTCCCGGGAAGTTTCACATAATGAATTAAAATTATAATTAAAATGGTTCCCGCCTATAAGCTATAGCTTATAGGCGGGGACGAATCTAAGTTCAGTAATGGGTGGGGGAGAGGAAAGGGAGGAGGTGACAATACAAATTAAATCATTCCTCTTCCTCTTTTTGCTCTCATCCCGATAGTTGCCAGATAAAATTAATTATAAAGTTTAGACAGGGACTGGAACCGGAACCCGGAACCGTTTGAAACCGTTTCATATTGTAGAACCGGAACCGTTTGGAGAGGTGGTCTATGGAACCGGAACCGGAACCGAACCGTTATATTACACAAGGTTCTTAAAGGTTCATAAAGGTTCCAAAATATCTGCTTTTAATTTTCAACAAAATTAAAATTTCCAACTTTTCGAATGATATTCAAATAAAAAAGCTGAAAATTCATTCACTAATTTTTGAAATAAATTCTTGACTATTCAGTTCTTTGTGTGTACATTTTTTGTCTTCTCACCTTCCGGGTCACATCCTGTCCGATATGGCCCGGCCCGCAAAGACATGTGTTGTTCAGCTTGACTAGAATAATCTCAGCGAACATTTTACTTCAAACTACAAGATGAATAGGCTACTAATACATCTTTAATAAAAAAGTAAACTGAACAAAAATGAACTATACCTACGTGAAACACACAATCAATAAATTAACTGAAATCTCTTAATTTATTTTATTTTTTATTTTTTATTTGAAACTTACCAATTATATTATTCATTAGGGCCTATACAACATTATTAATAAATATTATTGTAATTATTTTATTTTTTATGACTTAATTTAAAATTTTTAAACCATAAATGTCCAATAGTCAAATTTGTAGGGCCTACTTTTACAACTTTCCACGACTTTGCACAAATATTATTTTAAAGAACCGGAACCAGAACCGTAAAGAACCGTTAAGAACGGTTCTTACGGAACCTTTATACTTCAGGAACCGGAACCGGAACCGGAACCTTATAAAATTTGGGATGTGGAACCAGAACCGGAACCGTTATGAATAAGGTTCCAATCCCTGGTTTAGACTATAGGGCTAAAATTACTACTGGCCAAAAAATGGGAAATCCAATATATTGATTATTGTCAAACACTATGTATGTGTAGTCACTTTTTTAATTTCTGTCTAAAGTACTAACATATATATATATATATATATATATATTATTTGACGAGTGTATTAAACTACTAACCGAGGTCTATATTTTTAACACTTACTTGTGTGAATTTTCGGAGACGTCCGTCTCCATCGTCAGACACTGACACACTGGCAATCTCACTGTGTTTCGGGGGCTTCCACCAATGTTGTTGTGCTCTAGTGACTTCTTCCCTGACTAGATTGCGCCATATGGGGCTGAATTCTCTTGTGGCCTGGCTAATTACATTTTCAATGCATGACATGACTGCAGCTTCCTTTCTCTTCCTAATGTCGGCATTCTCTTCTTTTAAGATTATTTTAACCCCCTCCCAATTGATGTTTTCTTGCACACGTCGAAATGATCTTTTAATTTTGATGGCATCCTTGTCTTCCCTTCTATGTTTTTTTATGTTCACCTATGCGGATCTTTTACTGGTCTTGATGTTTCCCCAATGTACTCTTGTTCACAGTCACACGGTATGGTGTAAATTACATTTCTTGACTCTTCTTTTGGATCGCTGGGTTTTGTTTTCGAAATTATGCTACGTAACGTGTGTGATGATTTGAATACAGTTCTGACATTAAACTTCTTCGTGATGCGACGGAATTTTTCAGAAATCCAGGAATATATTGTATCGACATTGTAGTGCGTGGTATGTCCTCTTTACGTTTTTTGTTTGTGGCATGACTGTTTAAAACATCAGTTGTTAGCTTTTTAGGATACCCATTAGCTGTGAACACGTCTACCAGTAATTGTTGTTCTGTTTCAAGCTAATTGGGTCCGAGCAGTTGTTTTGTGCCCTAGCGGTTAAACAGCTGATTATGCCTTTCTTGACTGATAACGGGTGATTTGATTTAAAATTTATATATTGGTTTGTGTGAGTGGGCTTTCGGTAGATTGAGGTAGCTAATTTAGTTGTGATTTTGTTCCCATTGTCGGTAACTGATTTTGTGATTAGAATGTCCAAGAAGGGTAGTTTTTAATACACTCGTCAAATAATATATATCCGGGTCAAATAGCTTCTGAAAATAATATATAATATATATATATTATATATATACCCAAAACAAAATCAAACAAGAGCCATCACAACCACATAGCAACTTCAAACCCCCCCCCCCCCTCCCCCAACCACCCCAATAATAATAACAGAAGATTTTAAGCATAAGCCCGCTTCGAGAACATAATTAGTGAATGATAAAAAGTTTGCCCCGACTGGATTGAACCCAGAACCTTCGGCTTTTTGAACCGATGCTCTACCAACTGAGCTATCGGAGCTATTATTATTATTATATTATTATTATTATTATTATTATTATTATTACTATTATTATTATTATTATTATTATTGCTATTATTATAGCTATTGTTGTTGTTGTAGTTGTTTTGTGAGACTGGGAACTTTTACTAAAAACGCATTCTTTAGAGTCAGAGGAAATTTAATAAACACAAAACAATAGCCTACAGTATTGGAAAACTTTCATTCATATGCATGTCCTATACCTATTATTATTATTATTATTATTATTATTATATGATTTTTGGATGTATTTCATACAAACTCGGTTAAAACCGGAGCTAACATGTTGTACGGACTTACGCCAAGTACTTCCATGTGTACCTATTACTACATTATTACTTTTGTCTTAACTCTAACTAAAATAAGTCATTTATAAATTCTAATATTGTTTGTAGATGATGTTTTCTTTCTGCTGTGTACGGTCGTGGCCGATTTCTCGTCGCCATCCTAGCATTTGCTCTTCGGACTATGGGAAACCACGAAAACCATGTCAGGATGGAAGCTGTCTCGAAATCTCGAAGTATCATTCTTAGTTTAGAAATTTACGAACTATTCTACACGTGTTGAGGTATACTGCCTTTTGAGTCTCGATGTATACATTGGTTGAAGATCTAGTAGTTTAATGCTTTCATGTAGCTTCTTCGGTATGATGCCGTTGGCTGATATAATGAATGGGATTGTATTTACCTTTTTCTGTTTCCACATCTTCTTGATCTCAATTGCAAGTTCACTATACTTGTCAATTTTTTTCTTCCACGTGGTCTCGACGTATGGCACATTGGGATAGCAACGTCGATAAGGGTAGTTTCTTGTTTCTTCTTGTCAATTATTATTAAATCCGGTCTGTTGTGATGTATCGTTTGGTCTGTTATAACTGTGCGGTCGTAATATTATTTGTAATCTTTACTATCTAGTACTTTCTCTGGTTTGTATTTGTAGTAAGGTGTGTGTGTGTCAATGAGGTTGTACTTGATTGCTAGTTTTTGATGAATATGTTAGCTACTTGGTTATGTCTGTAGAGGTAATCTGTTTGACATAGTGACGTGCACCCGGATATGATGTGTTCGATTGTTACACCCCTTGCACTACATTTTCTACATTGATCGTTTACTGTCGCATCTTGTATTATGTATTTTTTATAATTGTTCGTCGCAATCACTCTGTCTTGAATAGCCATCATAAACTTTCTGTTTCTCCAAATAGTTCCCCGTTGTTTAACCACCTATTTGATGCTTTAATATCTAAGTGACCTTTGTGTAGTTCATCATAATGTCTCCTGTGTAGGATCTTTTCTGAGAGACGTAACTCTTTTGAAGCGTCAGTTATGAGTTTCCCTTGTAGATTGACATTATTATTATTATTATTATTATTATTATTATTATTATTATTATTATTATTATTATTATTATTATTATTATTATTATTATTATTATTATTACCTACCTATTAAGAGCTAATTCTGTCGGTAAAATTTAAGTAATTTATTTACAGCTCTTAAATTACGTTTTCTCAAGTACTTAACAATTTTGCATTCTAACACTGCCTCATCAAAATCCGCTAACACAATGTGATTTGAAAAAGTTTGGTGTAAGTTTGTTTTGCACTTGATTGAATTTTAACCTCCGGTTTGAGATTGAAGTAAGACTTGTTTACGATCTAATATCTTGAGAACGCGTGAACTTGGGACCTTCCGAGGGTACAAAAAAGAAAGATGGATTTAGATTTAGTATAGTCACCGTCAACTAGAAATTTTTGCTTACTCGGAAAGTAGTCCGAAAGTCGGTCTTTCCTTACGACTGCATGGTACACCGATCGCGAAGAATTCTTGACGGTCGGTGGACCAATACGAACGCACTACGTGACCCGGTGAACCAATCGCAATGGGCCTCGAGACCCGGTATCTTTGAAATCGTTAAGTAACGAGAGTAACGTCTTTAAAATTCTAGGGTTGCTGGTTGATTTATAAAATGTAAACATGTTGATTTAACTATGGTTATTTGTCGATTTTCTAACAATTTGAAAAAGAAAAGTCAACAAAAGTTTGCTGAATAAAAGAGGGACTTTAATACAGCAGCAAATGTTTTTGTTTTTTTTATGTCGGGACATCACCTCCAACGCCAATCAACCGTTGTATTACAGTGTTTGGATTATAGCCAACACACCGAGTGCAAAATTAAATGTTGAGCAAAGGTTGTAAGTTTTAATTTTAATTTAAATAAACAACACACCTTGTCTTCCAATCTAATACAAGGGAAATGTTTTTTTTACATTACGTTTTATGCACGAAATTTTATCTGCCGGTACAAAACTCGTATTTGTACCGCCTGACAAAATAGATCGTGCACCATTAGACCGTTGAGTGAATAATATATAATATTCACTCAACGATTAGACTGTTATTCCAGTTATAATTTTCCCTGGTGAAAGACATTGTGTTACTTCAATTTAAAACTAAATTGCTCATAATTTAATTTTACACTCGGCGTGTTGACTACACTATAGTCCAAAATGGTAATATATTTATGAAAGGCCCCCCCCCCCCCCCCCACCCCCAGAAAATCAGGGGTAATAAAATAATCCTTGAGCATATTTTGTAGTCAATTAATACAGTAAGTTAAATGCAGAGGCGTAGCTAGAAACTAAAGGCAAATGTGCCTGATGATGGTTCATAATTTATACGTTATGAAAACAATTTTAAAGCACGGCTAAAACAAAAAGGTTTCAGGGGACCTTCAAAATCTCTTAGCTTTAGGTTTAGGGAACAATCAAGGAATTATTTCTCGTGAAAATCGCTCTCGACCAACTTATTTTTAATGTAGGAATTCACGGAGGTAGGCCGTATGCTCTTCCATGAACGCGTTTATAAAAAATAAAAAATAAAAATTCTGTCCTCCAAATCGAATAGATCGAACACCACATGAGCGGACTGGACGGTAAGTCCCGATGATAGTGCTGGCATACTTCCGCTACAATGGCTGTCCAAAAAGTTAGTGCTAGAAGTGCCACATTCGAAATTCGAAAATTTTAATACTGGTATCGTTAGTGCTACGTTAGTGCTGGATAGTGCCGTAAGTCCAGGGCCGTTTTAACTAATAATGAGAACATAGGCACAAATTTTTAGGTCCCCCCCCCCCCCCCCCCCCCACGCAACTATGGAATCTAAAATATCGTTTATGTTTATTGTGTGCATACAATGCAATGTTTCTAATTTTCACAAATAATGTTTTTTAGGCAATTGCTAGGGCCTAGTCTACATTTAAATATTATGCATTTTATAATAGGTACTACGTATGTAAATGTAACTCCATAGTTTCCGTTTAATAATGTTATTTTATATTACTCACCCACATGAACTCGATGTCGCCGAATCGATTGTACTGCACGCGCTTACGCGCTTTACGTCTTGCGAAACCGCAACGAGTTCTAGAGACCCCAGGTAATTGTAATTTCCAGCCGATTCTACTTTTTCGTTATCATATGAAACGCTAGCCCTCGTGATGCTACTCAATATATCTCGTCAATATTTTATTTCAGTTGATATAACTGCACTTTTAATTTAGTATCAATTCTTTGCATTGTTTTGGTTCTAGCTATAAATGATAGAACATTTAATTGTTCTGTGTTCTTTGGACGTTTCTTGTTCTCGAAAACCTATTGCCAGCATTTTTCCAATCATTATATCCGTGTGAGAATTGTGACTTTCTACCAAAAGTTGACAATGGGTGCAAAACACTTTACCTTGGGAGGGCGAGTATGTCACCCAGACGCGGTACACAACTACGCCATTGACAGTCTACCGATGTAACAAGTTTTTATTAAAATATTGTTTTTGTCCGAGTAAAGATGAAGTGAACCCGTTAAATCTCCTTCAATGTTTTGATTAATGCTGTGTTAGCAATGTAATCTATGAGTAAATCACTGATTACCCACGTCGCTGGATCTTTATTAAAAACAAAAAATTGTCATGCCGTTCACTTACAGATTTTTCAGCGACGTTGTGACAGTTTGAGTTTGAAGTAGACGGCTTCGTTAAATCACTTCTTGTGGGAGTTCTCTCCAAATCAATGAAATCATGCACGGCGGTCGACACAGTCTCACTAGATGAGTTCGGTTTACAATACCTGTGACAATGACATTGCCCTGTGCTCCCTAAGCAATGCTAACGAGGTAACTTTTTCAGCATACTGTCTAACTCAATTTTTGTAGCAGTCGTGGGGGGCAGAACAAACTGCAAATGAGTGCAAAGTCAGTTTTGTGCAATGTTTTGAATTAATCAATCTTGCAATCTCCCAGTCATTAAAGGACATCACAACCCTGGGATTTCCCGGCGATGTAAAGAACCTTAGTTGTTTTAATGACTAATGGCGAAAACCGGAAGTCTCTAGCTTGAAGCAGAAGTTAATTACACCTGTTGTGAATAACAATAATTTAGGTGGGTGCGCGCGCATCCAAATCGTGACGTAAAGATGCGCACAGTCGAGTCTACTCCCCGACCTCAGATTACTGGTCAGCGCTGTAAAGAACTCTCTCTGTAGAAGAAGATATAGTGTTTAGACAAAAACCAAAAGCTTCATCGTATTCAGTGGTCTTTCCTCTACAAGAATGTTGCAAAAGTAAACCCTTCTTGTAGAAAATAAAACTTAGTTTTGGATATTTTATAAAACATGCTAAAAACGACAAATATATCGTACTTTCAGAGACCTTGAAAACAAGTAAAATAGACCAAATGTGAAAAATTTTGACACCCACATATAGCAGTAGGCATGCAAAAAAAAAAAAAAAAATACTACACTGAAATCGAAGCAAACGTGTTCAAGATTGCAAATAATATATGATAGGATGTTTTCAGCAAACTTCGACGCTTCCAGCGACCGAGCCGTCCGCGATCAAGTTGCAGAGGATATACTACCCATTTAGAAAAGATCTTTTTGTCAAGCACTTTGTAGTCTGTGTAGCCGTTCATAACCATAAGGTATCGGCTCACAGCTGTCTCGTATGGGGGTTTGAGTTCATTCAGTGGTTTATACCATGGTATTAGGATACTTGAACCATGGTTTTATTCATATCCCCATACAGATGCAAGTTTTATGATATCGTGAACCCTAATGACTAAGTAACTATGATATCGTGTAGTTATTCACTTATTGCCTAAACTCAACTTGCAACGTTGCAAGTTGCAATTGCTTCAGACAGGCCGTGGGAAAAAAGAGAGCGTTCCCTTCACCCCCCCCCAACCATCCCTCCCCCCCCCAACACAAAAAGAGCTCCAACGCGCTTGCTTATTAAATCAGTCGCTGCTACAAGATACATACAACGAATATTAAATAATAAAAAAATACATTTTATTTAGAGTCTACCCAATCAGTTATAGACTGATTTCAGGGGGGGACTTTAAATCAAAGCGACCAAGCCAACCTTGCAGGCCCCGACGAAATCGACGAGTGAGCGAAAAACCAAACCAAAAGATCGATATTTTTAATTGGAAATATTGCAATCATGGTATGGACAGTGCGAACACCCGCAAATCAACGCCAGAATCAACAAGGCCGATTCAGATCAACTCTGAAATTTATTATGTGCTTCGTTGCTATGCCAAAATCACCGTTTACAAACCCCTAAGACTTTTTTTTATTATTATTTTTTATTATACACTTAATTGTTACACGGCTGAAAACAAATACACGCGCGAGATTCCCCACCTCTTAGTGTCCATACACAGACTGCCCTGACCAGTCATCATCTTGCATTCGTTCATACACCCCAAGTCCCCCCCCCCCCAATATCATCGTAATAATAAGCGAGACTGCGTGGATATTATCATTTTTGACTCAAAAGTAACTGCCCACTTCTTCTCCTTCTCATTCAGGGCGAGTTTCCGCATAGAATGTCATACAATACTAGTAGGCCTAGGTATGGGACGTGTCCACGTGTTGGGGTTTTGAGATACAAAGAATGACATTAGAAAAAAGTATTTTGTCAAATGTCAAAAAGGCAAACTTTTTTTTCATGAAGATGAAAGGGAAGATATGCCATTCTGAGAGCTTTACCAAGTGTGCAAATATGCAGACATAGGGAACCTAAGTGGGCGTTGTCTGGTTCTCTCCGGTCAGCGTGGTATACGCGTTTTAACCGTGCTAAATGTTTCGTAAGCGATAGCGCGTGAACCCGACCACGGACCGGAATTATGTTCATACTGTAGAAACTATAATCTTTCCTCTTTGCGGGGATATACATAACTTTTCCCTCTATCACAAATATTAATGACTTTTGTTTTGAGTTGAAGTGAACTCTACATTTACACTGTTGCCAAACATTCCAAACTGCTCATGAATAAATACGTAAAAACATTTTGTCCGTGGCATCAGCAAAACATTTGCTATCCGACTTGCTTGTGGCTACTGTGAGGTCACTGGGTTGTACTAGATTATACATTACTAATAAAATATCCTTTAATGTGCCAACAAAATCTTGAATGCGAAGTAATTTAGCAACCATGGACAGGCGCGTGGTATGCGAGGATGCCACAGCTGAACACAACGTGGCTGCGCCCGCTTAGGTTGCCGCTCAGTCAAGAGTACATTTGCGACAGCGCACAAACATGGGTCCATTTAACTCATAATAGTTTAAATTTGGGAAGCGTCATCGAGCAAGTAAATGTCATCATCTTCTTTACAAAATTATGCATCTTGTGAGTCATTGGTTTAGATTTTTTTTGCGCGAGTCAAAAGATACGGCGAGTTACATTCTCGCACCATGCTAATTCTTACGGGCGCTGAGACCAGACAGAACCAATTTCCTTCCCCCCTTAAAAAACTTAGGTTCCCTATTATCCTAGAGATAATTGAAACCAACAGCATCCTATGTATGAAATATTGTAAAGAATACTGTAAAAAATGTTATCGCCGAAGTGCGTACAACAATACCCAATGGTATAACGCTCGACTGGCCACAGCACTTGCAATTAGGGTCAATGGTCGCTTCGCAGTAGGTAAACAATAGGGTGGACGCGCGGTTTGGGAACAGGTTAGGATGTGTGTGTAGCTTTACTTCATTTCGATCTAAAGATTTTTGGGTGTTCAAACTGTTCAAACTCTTTCTAACGCAGTGTAGTATGTCCCTGATAGGGAAAAAGGTTTGTACTTCTAGGCATGTGCTTAGACCATTGTGATTTACGCAAAAGTTGTGTTTTATTTTGTTGCGTGCGCTAAGTTTTAAAAATATTGGCTTTTTAAAGTATGACATTATGCTTGAAGTATTCTTTCACCGATTTTTTTTCATAATTTTACTTTCCTAGTGTTGGTTATTATGTTGAAACTAAGTAAAGTAACCACGGATAACAGTACCCGCGTGTTTTTTATAAATTTAAATCAGGTGTTCGTGTTTATTTCTTAGTGTTAATTATTGTCACCCTTTCCTAGACGGCGACAATCTGTAAATTAGTTTTTAAAATTTTAGCCGCGGACCACAGTTTTGAGTGCGTGCCGTTGTGTGTAGGCGAATAATATTAATAACTATAATAAGGGTCCCTCCGCTCACTTGTTATTTACGTTTTAATCATTGTTTTCATTATGGCAGTTTTTTACTCCATACATGTACGAACCTGAATATACAGATGAAGAGATATTAAAAAATAGACGTCGACGTGAGAAGAAAGGCTAAGACTTATTCAAATGGGGGAAAAGAACGCAATCATTATTTTGGTGCAAGTGCGGCGAGCCGATTTTTTCAACATCATTAATATCAAGTGCAGGACTTCAAATCTTGAGACAAATTTTGATTCAAAACACTTCCAATCGATTAAAGAAACGAGAATTGAGCAAGGAAATTACTAATAAAGGATGGCGTTATCTTGCATATAGACAGTTTTATTGGGGATAACAGTTGGACTAATCTAGCAAGGAAAAGGGGTCGTATTCCTGCGTCCCGCGATAAAAAAAATTCAGGAGGACGTTTCCTGAGGAATCTGGAGTGTATGTAGGATTCCTCCCTTTCCAGGAGCAACAGATGCAGAAGCCCAAATCCAGGATAATCCACATAATTTTTCATAAGAAGGTAATCATGACGTCTTGTGTTATCTCATTGCTCTAGCATATTTGAAACCCCAAATTTAAAATATATGTGCACTTTTGAGAGAATAACGCGTGTCCCTGTAATATTATTACGATCATTTCCATTTGACTCTACCGGAAAAAATAGTCACGGGTTTTTGTTTTTTTTTGTTTTTTTTTGTTGTTTGTATGTCTCGCCATAACGTTCGAACGGAGGCTCGGATCAAGTTGAAATTTTGACCACCCGCAAGCTTCTTTCCCCGATTGAATGCCATTAGTTTTGTGTGCGATGAGAATAATAATTAAAATGGTTCACAGTTTTGACTAACGAGCCAACAACGAAATAAATCCACTATTATGTCGAACGGGTTTCCCAAGGCTTTGTACGGGAGACTCACAGCCGTTTTGAGTCCCCGCAAGAAGAGGCAACATAACAAAGACCTAAGAGTCTGATGTTTTCTGAAAAGTTGCATCGCGAGTGCCACGGGGCTGTTCCCTTTCATAAGAGGGTCGCGCGTGAATTCTCAACGAAAGCATGCATTAGTATATCCCCCAAAATACACGCATATTTGAAATGAATCATAATGTTGTATATGTTTTTTTTTTTTTTGCATGCCTACAGCTATATGTGGTGTCAAAAATTTTCACATTTGGTCAATTTTACTTTTTTTCAAGGTCTCTGAAAGTACGATATATTTGTCTTTTTTAGCATGTTTTATAAAATATCCAAAACTAAGTTTTATTTTTCTACAAGAAGGTTTACTTTTGCAATTCTTGTAGAGGAAAGACCACTGAATACGATAAAGCTTTTGGGTTTTTGTCTAAACACTATATCTTCTTCTACAGAGAGAGGTTCTTTACAGCGCTGACCAGTAATCTGAGGTGGGGAGTAGACTCGACTGTGCGCAATCTTTAAACGTCACGATTTTGGATGCGCGCGCACCCACCAAAATTTATTGTTATTCAAAACAGGTGAAATTTAACTTCTGCTTCAAGTTAGAGACTTCTGGTTTTCGCCATAGTCTTTAAAAACAACTTAGGTTCTTTACATCGCCGGGAAATCCCAGGGTTGTGATGTCCTTTAATTCATATATATTTTTAAAGATACCCCCATAGCTAGGTGACGCGGCAATCTCAGAGGGGTTTGAGGAAAGGACGAGGTATCAGGGCCGGCCAGAAACAAACGAAGAGAGAAATGTTTAGACAGAGTTTAAACGAGACAACTGGGTTTCAGCTCCACCCCGCGCTATGAGATAACGATATCTCCCGACTCAACGCACGGCAAATGGTCTTGTTATCGTTTGCGACGGGGGGGGCAAAAATAATACCAATATGATATGATATAAATAACATAGGACATGCCCATTGTGACTTTCAAATGAACAATGATTAGTTCATTATTTTGTATTATTGGTTGACGTTTCGCGTTTGTTTCTTTTTGTCTCTACAATAAGTTACCTCATTTCATTGTAGTTGATTAGTGAAAAAATAGTAATAATTACTATGTTAGTGTTGTGTGTAATTGTCATTGATGTCTTCACGCTTCGATTTGTTTCAATAATAGTAGTTTTTATTTTTATTCTGTCGCTAAAGCATGGGGCCAACACAAACAAACAAACATTAGACATTATTACCGGGTTTTGTCAAAAGTTTAAATGCCGCGTAGTTAATTTTGCCTTTTGCCCCTACGATTTGATTCAAAGTTTTGATTGGCATTAGAACATAGAATTTTACTTTAAAAGTAGTACACTATATCCTAAGTGAATCTCCTAATAATGTTTTCTATGCCGTTGGATTGAACCTAAATATTGTCTTCGTTTTTTTTCGTCTTCGCCTTGATTGTAGATTTTTTAGTACTATTTGTTGCAACGACATTAACAGATGCTCGACGAAGAATATTGTGTGTTAAGTTGGGGTTAATTATATTTTGATGCGATTTCACAGTCTTCTTCTCAGTTTCTATTTTTTGCATTTGGTGGTAAGATCTGTTACGAAAGACAACACCTGAAGACGGGCATGCATTGCACTCTGAGCAGGTTTCCAAAAAAAAATTGTTATTATAGGGCCTACTCCCGAAAAACTTGACGCACATGGTCGATGGCAAATTTGCCGGTATTGGAGTGAAATGTACGACTTCCTTGAAATTGGCATGCATTTATTTTAATAATATTGCCGGCAAGCCAGAGCTAATGCAGGGTCAATCAAACGCCATTCTCGACTAGGGATTATCTAAATATCTAGCAAACATTATGTAAGAAAAAAAAATTATGCAATTTTTACCCTAGTCTTTATGAAGTTAAAGCAAAAAACAGCGGGTTGATCATAGTTTGTTTTTTCTCTGGTCTTGATTGCTCCCTGCCCTGAATTATTTTTTTCCCCAATGTTATTCTGAATTTAGGTAATAATTATTTGTTTCTGATATCTGGAATTTACCGCGAAGAGTCTACACTGTCAGTGGGCTCTTTACCGAATACTACATCACATCGATTTTCCTTATTGACGTGGGAGAATTTGATTTCTTTTAATTTTATTTATTTATTTTAATTATTTTATTTATTTTATGTATGTCCTGAACTTCACCACAGAGGAAAACAGTGTAGGCCCTACACTCCAGTTTAAAAGTGCTCTTTTCCCCACGTGTTGTGCGATTTGGCGGGGGTGGAATATCGTCTCAGCTTTTCTCTAGGTTGCAATTCTTGTTCCTATACACAAAACCTGGAATTTTTTACGGGAATTATTTTTTATGCTTCAAGATTCTGTGAGTGGTTTCATCATTTCGTTCTCGGCATGCCGATAAATAGTTTCAAAGTCTCCAATTCGTTAGGTATAAAGGTCAATTTTCCCCGTTTCCGTACAAAACCCCACAGCTTATCTTACTCATTGGTTTAGTGGTAGTTTATTGGTTATTTATACTTCTTCTATTTTCTTTCTTATTATATTTCTATGGGAGTATTTCCCGGACTGTTTGGATCAAGTTCTGAAATTTACAGCTGGTTACCTCTCGATGCTGTAAAAGGATAAAAGCTGTCTGCTCTCTTCAGTTATCAGACGAGTTAATTTTAAATCACTACTTCCGTAATTTTTATTCGTCAAATGAAATTGTGTCCTTCTATGAAGATACACATATTTTAGTTTGATTTGCAGCGCTTTTATGGAGAAATTATTCGTGAAATCAATATTCTCGGAACCTACATTGTTTATAAATGGTTTACCTCTGTAAAAAAAAAATCTCTTCATATTTGGCTTCTCAGCAAACCTAAAAAGCAATGGATTAGTTTTGCCATTTCACAACTAAAGGTTCGATGTAAAAAATTGGAAGCGATTTAAGGGGGCTTGCCTTTTGGAGAAATGTGCAACTTCCCTATAATTTTAGTGAAAAAATGTGCGTTTAGACATAATGAAAACAAAAACCCTTTAATTTCTTTTCTTTCAAGAAAATCAATTTAAACAAAATTTCGGTAGGCAAATAATAATATATCTTTTCACCATATTGTTGTCTTTAAGAAACGGTTTAAAATAGTGATAAAAACATATCGTTAACACTGCAGACATAGAGACACTGCAACCCAGCTGTAGTTTACTTAGGCCCAACATAAAATTTGTCTTTGAATTCGGAACTGAATAATATATTAATTTCAGTCGATTTTACATTATTTTGTAGATACACTGAAAGATGATTTGATACTTTATTTAAAAAATTTTAAACTAATAGTATAGATATCGTTTATAATTCACCAAAATAGACTGTTATTTTCACGTCTGTTAAAACTACCGTTTATGGCAAAGTTATGTTCTCCGAAATGCCAACAGGAAGGTACCTCATAGGTAATGATTCGAAAGGTCTCTGGTTCGATACCCCCACTGGCAATCCTGACTAGAATGTTCTTCAGAAAATCAATCGAATGAATACATGGCCCTCAGAGATTCCCTCGCAAATATTCGTAAATTTACCTGAGGGGCATCCTAAAGAAACAAAAATTTATAATACGTTATACCTATGACTACAACTTGCACGCATTTTGTCAATAGCATTAAACTTGCTTTTTCTGCCAAAGTGGGAAGCGGCGATGGATAAAGATGATGATCATAAACAATAATAATTTTTTTCTGAATAATTCAGAAGGACAAGAAAGAGAGCTAACAATGTCCATAAACTCATTTTTAATTCAGTATATGTAGGGATGTATGTATGTAATGGAAAGATCCAAAACCCTTAATCCATTATCGCCCCGTAGTACGATATGTCCACAACAATACCCTTGTCAAACTAACCCGTCATAGCCATACTCAAAGGTCATAGGGCCGTTAAAATAAACTTACTTTTATCGATCAAAATAGATTACAAAGTTTGTTACTATTTTTTCGATTTAGTTTGATTTGGGTAGGATCTGATCTCGATTGAATATTATAATCTTTGAAGATGCCTAGTAATGAAACATAAGATCACTAGCTCTGGCTCATGTAACAATTTACTAATAAATTTGATCTCTCGCAGTAACTGAAAAGTGAAATCATTTTAAACCTCCTAGTTCGCGCACTTGTAATTTTTGCCGAGTTGGACGATACTGAGCTAGGCCTCGTAAGTGTGCGTAAGAGACATTTTCATTAGCACTAAACAAAATTTGGGAAAATCTACGTTTAGAAATGTCCATGATTAGTAGGCCTATCAACAGTCGGAGTAGACAATTGTCTACTAGAGAGCAAAATATCTTGCAGCAAGTGGCTTACACAGCCCTTGTTTTTTGGGGGGCCGGGGGACGAAACATTTTTGTAACCTCAAAAAATCAATTCAGCACGACTAGTTAAAGGGGTACGTAGATATAGTCAGTGGTTTCATCCAAAAATAATATAAGGGTTTACGCTCTTTCCAGTGTAAAGTACAGATCGGCAGAATGGGGGGGGGGGGTCTGGGGGGGTGGAACCTTAGCAAAAGATCCGAATTTTTGTTTTTTTTATTTGTTATGACAGGAGTATTTAAACGAGTCTTTTTTACCCCTAATCTTATACAAAATATGAATTAAAAAATTACGAGTTACAAAAATTATGTCAATATAATATAATAAAATATAATAACATATATATTTGTACTTAAGACATAAATTAAAAAAAGTGACTACACCGCGGGGGTCCCAACCCCGGACCATAACAACCGGGCCCTTGGGCTCTTACCAACATTAAATAGTTATATTAAATTAAATATTAATATTAATATTACATATAAATATTATTTATTATTATAAAAAAATTAATAAATAATAATATCATTTAATTATAATAAACATAATTCGAATAATAATGATAATAATATAGCTTATAGGGGTAAAGCACTCGACCTGCCCGTCGGAAGAACGGGGTTCGATACCCGCTCTGATGGATTTTTTAATTTCTGGATCGATTTCCATAAAATAAATACCTCATTATGAAAAAAACAATGTGCGGTTGTGCCCCCTGGCCCCTACACCAAATTTAAGGGGGCTGTTGGCGGTTGCCCGCCCCAACATACCCCAAACCCAGAGGAAACTGATAAAATTTTATCACATTACCCCGCATATTTGTTCTCCACGGGCTTCCGATAAAATAGTGTTAACGTCTGTCCCAAAGCCAGACTATCGCAGGGCCCTATAAATTTTGTCGATATATAGTGGTTTTCTCCTATCTAGAATAATCTTTCCGTGTATTTTCACATAAAATACTTCAAGGAACGCAATGAAGAAATATGTGGACGATTATATTCAAAAGGGAAATTTAGGTTTTTACAGACATAAAATAATAATAAGTAGGCTATGGCTATACGCATGAAGATTGTGTAGTTTAGAGATTTAGATGTGTGAATCACTATTACAACAAGTAACTATTTGAGCCCCGGGATTTAGTCAGGTAAACAATGAACGGCTGCAAACACATCTACACGTATATAAACATGCAATATTTACAAAGATCTCTATCCATAGGAAGTGATCTAATCAAAAAAATATATTGTAATGGCGCACCGACAGAGCATAGCAAAACATCAGATAAGCTGGATATTCAGTTCCACCCAACATATTACTCGCCCCTCCTAGATAACACCTAGGGCACTGATATGAGAGCTACGGGCGTGGCGAACCCCGAGCTCGGTAGAGGGCGCCACTTTACGCAACAAAAACATCCAACAGTTCAGTGAAAATTTGCTATATTTAGCCTAGGTTTTTCAGGGTACGCGGGTATGAAAATACAAATATTTTGACTTTAGTACATAGATACATCTATGAACTTCAATGTAGAACAGGTCTCATGTTATTGCGTAATTTAAATAAAACATTGCGTCTCTGTTTGATGGTTTGGCAAGGGCACTTTGGCTTAAAGATACTAAAAAACTGACCGCGAAATATGGCAGGTGATTGTTTAGGTGTCTAGTATATTTCTTCCTCTCGTAAAAAAATCAAACCGATGACAAATCTGTTCGTTATTCAATGTACTACTAGCTCCAGAAAATCGATTGGCATAGGGGGACATTTCGAGATTTTGATACTTTGCAAAAACCCAATTAGCGCTAAATATTAAACACAACTTTAGAATGTTTTTGTTTACGTGTGTAGTTAAAGTCTTGATCTAATGATAGGAAAAAAACCGATTCCGTTTGATCCAATACTTTCCAACATTTTCGCTCCAGAATATGTATTTTTCGACTCTCAAGCTATTGCAGACTCTTAATTTGAGCTAATATCACGCCACGCTAAAAGACTGGGGGGCGCAGGCGCCCTCCAGTCTTTTGGCGCCTAGGCACGTGCCTAGTGTGCCTATTGGGTAATACGGCCCTGACTGGAAGCAACATAACAACGCATGTACGTACTTAAAAGTTGAAACCTAACGAGCAGTAAAACTACTATAGGCCTCCGAAGTAGACTGTGGGCGCAGCCCTAGCGGCAGAAGTGTGTCAACTGGGAAGGTGACGCGTGCTACGGGAAATGGCTGGTAAAGATACGGATTTAAACGCGCGAGGCAACAAATTAATCGCTAGCTTTGTACAAGATGGTACAACTAGCAAGTAGATGTATTTGTTGTGTTGTTAGATGTGGTGACTGATACGTGAGCAAGCAAAACCCTAGCATTTATCAACTGGTCTTCGAATTAACAGATGGAGTAGAAGGGTTTAGAAGACTGGAGTAAACTTTATTTTTAATAAAGGGCCTACTATATTAATACTAGAGGGATACCACTATTCAACTAGGCGTTTGATAAAAGTACAGACATGCCCTGAGTTATAAATTTATAGTCAAATTATAATTAGGCTACATTATTTTAGTGAATTACCTTGGATTTCAGCTAGGCCTACACGTAGGTCTAAAATCGCAAGTCATGATTCATGAACAATACACTAAAACCTTCATCGACAATAATTATTAGAGATCATGGCATGCAAAGCATTATTGGCATAACAAATTAACATAATTTAGACTGGACAGTGGACATAATGTCCAGATAGGCCTACATACATTACACATACCTACACATGGGTGGGGCGACTCTTATACCCCCCCCCCCCCCATTTTACTGACATAAGCAATAGTTATAAGTTAAACTTACGTTTTTATGAGTTAAAAAATTAGCCTTTTTGAGTGACACCAATAACATAGCCGTGCTCATAAGTTCATAACCACCCTTCCCCATAATACCCCCTTCCACCCTTCTGTTACGCCATAAGAAGTAATTTATGTTTATGAAGTGTGCACAAAATACATTTTTTCAGCATTCCATTAGGCCTTACTTAGGTTAATTATGCACCCTTGAATTTGATTAGTAAAATCACAAAATTTAGTGCATTATAAGATAGTAGATACTATTAGCCTATATGCAAAACATTCACTGACAATGCACTAAATATGTTCACAATTGAAATGTATTACAGCAGATTTGTGAGGGTTTCGTCAAGTAATTTGAGTACATCTTTGAAAATACGTTTGCATAATGAATGTTTGTGTTTACAAACAAACGATGCATTAATGTCCACTATTGAAACGGTATCAAATTACATATATGGGTTGACTCCTTCAAGATAGCACCCCTCCCCCCCCCCCCCCCCGAATTAATTTGAGTATAATCTCTTGAAATAAGTTAACTCTTTGTGCACAACTTGCACAATGTACTGTACAAGCAATGTATTGTAGTGTACATTATTTCTTACTTGAAATTCGATAGGGGGAGGGGGCGGCAACTTGTCCTACCCCAATTTAACGTCATCCTTGAGAAAGGAATGTCCAAAGACTAGAGCAATTAATTTAAGTGAACTCATTACCTAGCATTCATCATATTGACAAAACAAAACTTTTCGTTAGGATTGCTGGTGACGGTTTTTGTTCCGACAACCTCCTGTATGAAGTCTCGAGTGTTGTATGACCTGCATCCCGTACTTATTATTGAATTAAAATATAAGTTATATAAAAAAGTACTGATTTTTTGTTGTTATTTTGTGAATGTTATAATATGGAACCAAATCTTGTGGTGTCATAATTGCGGTTGCCATTACTTTTATTTGATTATGTTGGCATGACATTTTAAGTATGTATCGTAAACAGTAGAAAATAAATAAGAGGTAATGTCGGTTACATAAAAATAAGTTATTGGCAGGCGACGTCCATGATCTATGAAATAGTAATGAACCAATCTCCTTCAAAAATCAGAATAGCCATCTGCAAATATTATTCATGCATCTAATTGTAGGCCTGCTCGAAACAT
Organism: Sweltsa coloradensis; assembly: GCA_024449915.1. NCBI lineage: Eukaryota > Metazoa > Arthropoda > Insecta > Plecoptera > Chloroperlidae > Sweltsa > Sweltsa coloradensis. Next base: position 26,055 of record JAMZAV010002650.1, read on the forward strand.
TTCTTTTCACACTGTATCAGTCGTCTTATTTGTTCCGTCTTATCTGTTCCTTTATATTTAGAATCGTGTAATTTTGTATGTGTTATTATTGATAAGGATCTATGCATTATTTATTCAATAATTTTAATAATATTATATTGATTTTGATCCTGGGTTAAAGAGCGTACCGTGCACTTGCCGCATTCTAGCAACCTTGGCGGGAAAGTACAACAAGTTAAGAAGTAATAAAGCTACTATTATTTTCGTACAAATCTACATTATTTTCCTTTATTTAAGTGTTAATGTTCGTATAGCAGCTCCCCTTTTCCAACAAACCAATAATAAAGAGCGCAAAGTTAATATTTATGTGCATCAATGTAGCACGATCCTATGGTTTACACCAGCCATTTTCAAATCGTGTCACCTTCTAAACTCCTCTCGGGCGCCGCTAGGGATCGACGGTGGCGCGGGCGCGCGGCTACTTCGGAGGCCTATACTAGGTATCATTAAGATATTTGGGAATATGCAACTATTCTGCCGAGACAAGGCGACGAAAACCTTTTCTAACGATATTGAGGTAAAGTCTGATCTATTACTGACAAACTGTGTCTCACCGTCGTTTTCTTTTTTTTTAATAACTTATATTGTGTCTCCACCCCATGACTGTGTCGTGACTCGTGTTACGGGTATTTGTGCAAACGAGCTCTGACTATAACACACGCTAACACTAATCTTCTTGGTAATGTTGCTTGCTGCCCTCCACTCTAATTTTACGTGTTGCGGGTATTTAGATGAGCGAAGCGAAGACTTCAATTTCACTTGCCCCGAGAAAAAAAGGTCGGTGTTTTTTTTGTCTGTTTGTTCGCTCTCTACCGGGCAAACGGCACATCCGAACTTTATGAAAATTGGAATGGACCTTCGAAATCTCTGAACTTAGACTTGACACGTTTATGGGTACAATCGACGAAATATTTCTTTGGATTTTTTTGGATTTTTAATGCGATATTTTCGTGATATTTGGTCCGCTACTGGGCAAACGGCTACTCCGATCTTAAAGGGGTGTTTAACCTCTAAACTAAAAAAAAATATTTCATTCAGGCTAACTAGTAATGAATTTTGCAATTAACAGAAAAAAATTGGGGCCACCATGACCTCCCAAAAAATTGTCAAACATGATATTTTCCGAGCTAGGTCCCATCGGCAAAAATCTCCCATAAGAAATAACATGGGGACGATCTTTATGCCCGTGACCTTGGAGGATTTTGATCCAAAAAAATATTGGCCATTATTGACGTACTCTACAGCCTTTTCTGTAAATTCTCTATATTTTGTTTTTGTAATTTGGGGCAAGTAGTTGGTAAAAAATATGCTAATTACCAAGATAGGGTGTGATTTTGGAATGCATATTTTTGAGTGTTTGAGGGTATATTTGGGCACAGTTTCAAGACACGATGTAAAAAAATGGGCATTTTAGATTAATGGTACTATGCTTTAGTATCTATGTGGACCAAAAAAGAAGCAGGTTAAAGCCGATTTAAGAAATTTCCCAAAACACCAATTTTCGTAAATTTCTGGATAAAGTTACAAGATATAATTTTTTAAACTGTCAGTTTAGTGTAGTATTGTGCTATAGATCATGTGCCAAAAAATATTTTTTTTGGGTAAATAGCCCCTTTAATGAAACTTTAAAGGAACGTTTGAAATCACGAAACTTAGATATGTTATTATTTTGGGGAATCTAGAAATTTTCTGTAAAAAATTGTACTTTTACGATTTTTTACTCAATTTGTTAAATGATATTTTTGTGATATTTAGGCCGATTCTAACCAAACGGGTGTGGCTCCAACGTTCATAGTTTATATGGACATTGAGATTATAGTGAAGTAGTGCCTTTTGAAAGAAAAAGTTGAAAAAGTTGTGCTGACATCATAGAAATAAAGGTTTTAATATAAGCCTTTTATAAGTGTATAATAATAATTAGTACCTAATAATAACAAGTAACTACAGAAACTTGACAAAAATCACAATGTGTTCCTAGAGATTTTTTAGTAATCATAGCACAGAAATAGTCAACAAAAAGAGCTCATCCATCAACCTCGACTGGAAAAAGCGTTAACGAAGCTTCCTAGTTATTACAACGCGTGTTGCTGTTATTTTCTTTGTATTATTTTTCAATTATGCTCATACCGTAATGTAGGAGTCGGAATGATTGTGTACTTCATTGTTTTGGGTACCTAGCTATTAAAACACAATTGTAAATATTAACCCTTGGCCTTATGGTATCATTGTAGACTGTGAGTGCCATAAAACCAAGACTTTATAGTCCTCTCGGTGCGAGTGGTCTACGTACTCACGTTGAAGGAAGGATAATAATAAATATGTACAGTTATTAGATTTGCGGGAGTTTGCCAATCATTTTTATTTGAAAATTTCGACTGTAGCTTGCTGGAGGACCTTCTATGTGGTACCATCCAGATCATGCTTTGAGACGAAATATATCATACTGTCACCTGACGAACGACGAAAAGTCCTAAGTAAAACGTTCCAATTCGATTCTAATATTTCATGTAGCCTACTACTACTGAGATGCCGAGGTTACTGTGCAGCATTGAAATCTCTGTGACATGCAAAGTGCCTTTGACAAAAAATAGATATAAAATATTCTTCATTATGAACGATGTAAGGTTTTCAGAATGACAAAAATAGGAGCTACGTATATTTTGTATGAACATTAGTTCTAAGACGGAATGGAAACAAGCCTCTATTTAGTCTTGTGGGTCAAGTAACAGAATATACCTAACACATTACCTAACAGGCAAGTTAAATATATTTTATTAATTTCCCATTAATTAAATTAATTATTTCGAGGAACGCATTTTGAATTAATTACAAAATAAACTTCTCAGCATAAGTTATTGTTATAAGTTTTTTTCGAATTTTGTACAAACATCCATGAAACGAAAGATGTCTCACAGAAGAAGAAAGAAGAAGTTTGATGAATCACATCTGTACGACTATCATTTTAACTCTACTTCTACACACATGGGTTTTAGGTATATTATATTATATATTGTAGTTCATAAACTAAATCATGTTTAAAATAAAGATCGATGGTGATTTAAGGACACTACCCTATGGTGTCGCAAAATAAATTTCACAACAAATTCAACCCACACTGACACATACTGACAATTTGAGTATTTAGTATTCAGTATTATTGATTATAACATATTAATGGGTTAAAATGCGTTGTACATATCACCGATATAACAATGAATGGATATAAAATGGGTTTGAAACGTATTGCATGATCCTTTGTTTTACATTTTGGTGCATACATAAGGGCGAAGACTGGGAAAACTATAAACACTTTCCGGGTGGACGCCTTAGCCAACAAGTGGAGACTCGGGTTCGAACCCCGATCGGGAAAGGATTTTTAATTTTCTGGATTGTATTAAATATTAACAATTCCACTAAGGAGTGTTTCCCGAACATCCAAATCGAGAAATATACCCTCGGGTCATACTGCGTAAGGTAATGACATTATAAATAATATTGTTGTCAAATTCAACAGCAACAGTTTTTCGATGCTATGTTCCATCTATTCAAGTTCTATAATGTAACGAAATACAGAAGTTAAATAGTTACGTCTCGGTGGTCAAGTTGGCTAAGATAAGGTCCACCCGGAAAGTGGGGATCGGGTTCGAACCCCGAAACGGATGGATTTTTTAATTCTGGATTGTATTAATATTAAGTACTGTGTAGGTTTTGTGTGATCATCTTGGTTCTTGTCATAGTCTTAGCTAGTCTATTCTTGTTAAAATACGCCCTTGTGTGATTAGTTATTCTTGTTTAATCTTCTTTAGTGTGAAATACCCTATTCTTGTCATTGACAATACTTGTGTGTTAGTGGGGATCATCTTGGTTTTGTCATAGTCTAATCTAGTCTATTCTTGTTAACAATACGCTTTTTGTGTGATTTTAGTCTATTCTTGTTTCACTCTTCTTCTAGTGTGAACTACCTATATTGTCATTGGCAATTACATTGTGTAGTTTTGTGTGACTTCTTGGTTCTTGTCATAGTCTAATCATCTATTCTTGTTAAAATACGCTCTTGTGTGATTTAGTTCTATTTTTGGGTTTAATCTGCTTAGTGTGAAATACCCTATTTTGTCATTGACAAGTACTTTTGTAGTTTAGGTGATCTTCTTGGGTTCTTGTCATATTCTAAACGAGTTTATTCTTGTTAAAATACGATCTTGTGTGAATTTAGTCTTATTCTTGTTTAATCTTCTTCTAGTGTTAACTACCTATTTTTGTCATTGACAAGTACTTGTGTAGTTTTAGTGTGATCTTCTTCGTTCTTGTCATAGTTCTAAACTAAATCTATTCTGTTGAAACGCACTTGTGTGATTTAGTCACTTGTGATAGCTAGTGTATTTGTGTCCATCTTGTTAAATAATTCTTGTTGGTTTCTAGTCAAAAAGTGTTCTTGTCTGTTCTTGTCAACTTACTTATAAGAATAGACTAAAACAGACAAGATTTTTCATCAGGGAGACGCCCAGTCAGTCGAACTACATCTTTCAAAACAACAACACGACAATTCGCAGGCGAGGGCGGAATTCGTTGGGCGAGATGGCTTCAGGCGTCATAACAACGTAGGCCTATCCTAGGCCCTACTACCACTGCTGCTGATAGCCCATTTCTTCTTCACTCTCTCAACAAGATTTAATAAACCACAATTTAAAAACCCCAGACAATGGAGTGAAGGTTGGAACTACAATGGATCAACAGTAAAAAACGGTCCACACATGATGGTTGAGATGGGGGAATTACTAGATGCAGGTATGGCTAAGTTTAAGAACACTAAGTGGATCGTCAATGGGCTCATATATAAGGAGGGGACTTATGAAGGAACAATCGACAAGCTCAATGAAAGTATTGAGTGGCTGTGTGGAGAGAGAGGTGCCCTATTTGTGGATGTTAACAAAGGATTAACAAATGATGATGCTGCACAAGATGGTATTCATCTGAACTATAGAGGAGGTAAGCGATTGGGACAAATCATGGTCAAAAGCATAAACCAAGTGCTGGGAAGGGTGATGGAGGATACGGGAAATCAGTCGGAAAACTAACAGGCAGTGGGGGTAGACACACTGAAGAAAAACATAGGCCTAAAGGGACAACAGCGGCCTATAGTCAGGCACAATTAAGGAAGAATTCAGAGAAAATACTGTATTTAAATGCACAAAGTTTAATTAAGAACTATGATGAGGTGTGCCAACTTGTTTACGTTAAAAAACCGGATATAGTGGGAGTGGTAGAGACCCATGTGACACAAGATATAAGTGATAGTGAAATCAACATCAAAGGTTACATTACAGTGAGATGTAACTCGGAGAGTAGACATACGGGGGGAGTTGTTGTTTACATAAGGGAAAATATCGAACATAAAGTTATATATAACAACAGCGAAGAAAAGAACTTCTGGGCGATAGGGGTTAAAAGATACGGTAGGAATAGTTTTATTTTAGGAATACTATATCATTCCCCTAACGGTAAACATGGAGAATTTTTAGATTATGTTGAAGATTTATTTCAGGACATTGATACTAAACATAAGGGTCTGCACACCATCTTATGTGGAGATTTTAATATCAACTGGTTAAGCAAGGACACACATACAAAAAGACTAATGAGTATAGTAGAACTATATGGTTTAGATCAGGTTGTTAAAAGAAACCTACTAGAGTAACTAGTCCATAGTGCAACTTTGATTGACTTAGTTATTACAAACAAACCTGAACTTGTAACAAATAATAGTGAGGGAATGCCTAGAATTGGTGATCATAATATATATATGATTGGGGTTCACCCGAAGTATAGTGCAAATAATGAGAATGTAGTAAATAAAATTAGAAAGAGGTATAACTGGAAAAAATATAAAGAGGATGATTTTAGGTACGAATTAGCTATGATGGACTTTCATTCAAATAGTACTGATGTAAACCAGCTAGCAAACAAGTTTGTGGATAATTTGATGAAAGGAAGAGATAAATGCTTAACTGTTAGTCTATGTGAAGTAAATAACAATAAGGCATATAGAGTTCATTGGATTAATGAGGATATAAAACGGGATATGAGAGAGAGAGATAAGTTATATGAAATGGCTAAAACTTCTAGGGATGTGGGTAGATGGGATCTTTATAAAATTAAAAGAAATGAAGTGTGTAGTAAGTTAAGGAAAGCAAAAAAAAGTTTACTATTATAATAGGATAGATGAACAGAAAGGTGATAGCAAAAATATGTGGAAAGTTCTTAAGGATATAATAAGTGATAAAAATAAGCGAGAACCAACTAAGATTGTAACGTGTGAAGGGAGAAACATAAGTGACAAAGATAACGTTGCCGACATCATCAATAAATACTTTGTTGAAAGTATTGATCAAATTATTAATAGCATCGAAAAGATTGATGTAGATTGTGATGGTAGACCAGTCGGAATACAGGATAACATTAAAGGTACAATTAAACTTAAAAAATTTAAGAGAATAAATGGTGAGTGTAAATTTGAAAAGTTCCAAGTGATTGCTATCAAAAAATTGGATGAAGGAAGTAGTGGCTAAATTAAGAAATAATGGTGGTAGCACTATGGATGAAATTTCGGCCAAATTATTAAAAGATGCTTACCCAGTTATAAGATTTAAGTTATTAGATATAGTTAATATATCTTTTGAAGAAGGAGTATTCCCTGCTAAATGGAAAGAATCATTAGTGATACCTGTTCCTAAAGTCCCTAACTCTACAAAGGTAGAAGATCATAGACCAATAAATATGTTACCCATTTTTGAAAAAATATTAGAACTTTTAGCCCACAAACAACTAGAGAGATATTTCAACGACAAAAAACTCCTAGTCACAAATCAATCTGGTTTTAGATCTGGTCACTCTTGTGAGACCGCTATTCAGTGGTTATTGTCTGAATGGACTAGTGCTATGAATGAGGGGAAAACCATCCTGGCAGTATTCCTTGACTTCAAAAGAGCATTTGAAACTATAAATAGAAAGAGATTACTTAATAAACTGAAATATATGTATGGAGTTGAAGGAACTGTTCTGAAGTGGATTGAGGACTACCAACAGGTAGAAAGCAAAGAACAAAATATAACAATGACATTTCTAATAGTATAAATATTGATGTAGGGGTACCACAGGGGTCGGTCTTGGGGCCATTTCTTTTCCTTGTATATATTAATCAATTAATTTATACGCAGATGATACAGTGATTTTCTTTATAGGTATAAGTCTTAAGGAAATTCTTGATACAATAAACGCTGAATTAAAAAATGTTGGAGACTGGTTAAAAATTAAAGTACTGAAAATTAATGTGAACAAATCTAAATGTATGTTGATAGGTATGGGAAATCTCAGAAATTATAAGGTTGGTAATAATGGACTCGAGTGTGTTGGAATTTGTTGATATGTATAAATATTTAGGTGTAATGATTGATTCTAAACTTAGCTTCAAGGAACATGTATTGTATGTTGAACGAAAGGTGAGGAAGAAGATAGGGTTTTTAAGCAGAATTAGCTGCCATGTGTCATTTTATACCCGTTTATTGATATATAATACTATCATTAAACCTCATTTTACTTACTGTTTATCGGTACTTTATCAAGCGTATGTTACTGATATAAGGAGACTGCAGATCCTCCAAAATAGAGGCATGAGGGTAATTCTCAAATGCAGTAGATATGTGTCCATAAAAAATATGCTAAATTGTTTGGAATGGTTGAATATTGAACAAGAAATAGAGTTGTGTGGTATGACTTACCTTTATAAATTAGAAAAAAGATTGTTACCGGAGTATATGCTAAATAGAATGGTTAGAATTGATGAGATGCACAATTATGAAACCAGGAAAGCAATGAACAGCTGTTTATACTTAGGTACATGTAATAAACAACTAATGTGTAAGTCATTGTTTTACAAGGGTGTTAGAAGTTTTAATGAGTTGCCATATAACTTTAGAATGGCAACTAGTACAAAGGAATTTAGAAATAAAGTAACCGAGTATTTGATAAAGTGGGGGAGAGAAGTTTGACTATTTTGTTTAATAAATATATAATTTTAGATTCTGAGTAATTAATTACTCAAGATATAAGGTATGATTGAAAATATACTTATACTATTATAGTAAGTAGGCCTAAAGCTGGCCATAACATCAAGACTTCGCACCAGGTAATAACATCATCATACGAATTTTACCCACCCTACACCACAACATCAACGAAATGCGTGTGACGTTAACTTCAATTCTAGGCCTATCCTAGGCCCTAGTCCCCTTTGCAATCAGAACTCAACGAACTTTCAACTTCAACAAATTTTAAATTACCTAATGTTTTTAATTTACTGAACTATAATCACCATGCAACCAAACGAACTTTCAATTAAAAACTTAACTGACTGACAGTTAATCCTAACCTCAATCTTTTGTGTAATCAAATGTCATTTTTATATTGTAACTTTCATATTAATTATATGACCATATTTTATTTCAGTTTTATCATTGAGTAACCCTCAAAATGTGCCATCCTCTCACTCTATCTACATATTGATTCACTAATAGCTACTAAACTAAAAGCATATGCCCTTAGTAGGCCTAAGCTAGTACACTAGAACCTAAGCCTAGACCGACAGGTGCTGCTGCTGAGCTGAGCTATGCTGTGTGGCCACCCCAGACTCGCAGGTAACTTCTTCATGTATTGTATTGTATTGTATTTATTAAGCCTCGTTTAGTTCATATACATTAATATATAAAATATATAAAATACTGAACATTTGAGTTGTCATTAATTTATAAAAAGTTTTCAAAACACTAAAATTATAATTAAAAAATAATAAATAACTAAGAGATGCATGCAGAGTCGGCAAAGCTTCGTGCTTTGTTAGAGTCGATCTAAATTGCTCTACAGAATAATAACATTTATCTAAAAGCATGGCTTTGAGTTCTTTCTTAAAACGAGTACAATCTTTGATATTCCTGATTTGTAACGGTACAGAATTGTAAAGGTTTGTGCCCGACACTGCAAGCCCTTTTTGTCTCATTGATAGCTTACACTTTGGTGCCCTTAGTTTATCCTTATTCCTAGTATTTAAATTATGAAAATCTGAATTACTAGAAAATAGGTGAAGATTTTTGTGAACAAAAATTACTACTTCATAAATGTATACACAGGGCATGGGTTAAAATGCATAGTCGTTTGAACAGAGGTCTGCAGCTAGTCCCCGGTAGCCAGACTTAGTTATTGATCTTATGGCTTTCTTCTGTAAAATAAATATTTTGTTGCTGTCAGTTGAATTCCCCCAAAGAGCAATTCCGTAAGTCATTACTGCGTGAAAGTATGAAAAATACATCGATCTTAAAGAGGAGTCGTTTACCATTCGGTTGAGTTTCTTAAGTATAAAACATGCAGTTGCTAGTTTAGGTGTAAGTTTTTTAATATGCAATTTCCAGCTTATGTTACTATCTAAAAGTAATCCTAGAAAATTTGCATCTTTTGATACTGGAATTTTGTCCGAGGCGTCCGTTCCGTCATTAAAAATGTTAATATCTACTAAAAATTCGCTTTTGTTCGTATGAAAGTTAACCAGTACCGTTTTCGCGTTATTGAGCGAAAGATCATTAACTTTAAACCACTCGTCATTTTCTTTAGTAGAACTGTTGGCTGATCGTTCCAGTACTTCCCTCTCTGTATGAGCTAAGACACGACTACTGTCATCCGCGAATTGGACTAAAAGCCCCGAAGGCACATTTAATGGTAAATCGTTTGTATGCAAATTAAACATGATTGGTCCTAAAATGGACCCCTGAGGAACTCCTGTCTTTATTGTGCACCAATCTGACCTCACTGTTTCTTCCACAAATTTGCCTCCTTATTATAGTAGCTAATATCTACACACTGTTGTCTGTCAGCCAAATAAGACTGAAAACCATTTCTGTGTAACACCACGTATACCATAAAAGTCCATTTTTTGAAGAAGTGTCACATGATTGATAGTAAACAAAAGCTTTCGAAAGGTCAAAGAAAAGCCCGAGGACTTTCTCGCCTTTATCCAGAGATTTTAAATTTCCTCTGTCAAAGAAAAAGCTGCTGTGAGTGTAGATCTGCCTTTCAAGAAAACCCTTTTGAGGGGGGTTAATTATTTTATTTTGTGTTTAGAAACTATACAGCCTCTTATGCATTACTTTTTCTAGCACTTTAGAGAAAATTGGTAGGATCGATATAGGTCTATAATTTTTTGCAAAAGTTTGTCACCTTTTTTAAAAATAGGAATTGGTTCTCGTGTATTTAAACCACTTTGGAAACAACCCTGTCTGCAAAGACTTGTTGCATATTACTGTTAGAGGAAGAGCAACGAACTTGGCCACACGTTTAACTACCATTGATTAATTCCGAAAATATCGACTGTACTCGTGTTTTTCATATTTTTAATTATTTTTCAACTTCTATCAACGACATCGGTTTTAGAAACATTGATTTACTACAGCGTACAGTTGAGGCCCTTAATTTATTTAATGCATGCTCAGTATTTATTGCACTTGTCAAAATATGATTATTTTCTGCAACTTCTATATAGTTCTTATTTAAGATGTTCGCTACCTCTTGTGGCGTTTTGACTAAACGACCATCCGAACACAAGCTTATATTATGCTTAGGAGGTGACTGTCTACCCGATTCCTCACGTATAATATTCCACGCAGTTTTAACTTTATTGTGTGATTTTTTTATTTGTTCATCTAAGTACATTTTCTTAGCTTGCCGTTTAACTCTTTGAAATATTTGCTTATATGTGTAAAAAAAGTTCTGTTGCTTCGTCTGTCGGTGCTAATTTGTGTATATTATGTAGTCTGTTCATAGTACGGCTGGACGTAATAATCCCTTTAGTTATCCACCTCGAATCATGCTTTTTTACTGGTCTATTTTGTTTTAATGGAAATGCTTGATTTAAATGGAAATTAAAAGTTTTAATAAGCTTTTTAGCCTGCGTTTCTAGACATGTCGTATTTACTACATCGTCCCAAGTTTCATTCGCTAGCAAGTGATTAAAAACTGCATAATTTCTTTCGCTATAAATGCGAACTTTTTTTGACACTTCGTTATGAGATGCCCGATTTATATTATTTGGTAGAGGTATGCTAGCAACTATAACATTATGATCCGAAAAATATACCGTCAAATTTTGTACTGCACAGTTTTCCTGCGGAACACTAGTGAAAATATTATCTATTAAAGTTTCAGAATGCGAAGTACATCTCGTTGGTGAAATAACGAGTGGTTTCAGGTTAAAAAGTTTCAAGTAAAGTAACAAATTCAATATTTCTTATTACTTTCTACTAGCAAATTTATATTAGTATCTCCACATAAAATAATTGACTTGTTATTGCGTATAAGTTTGTTTAAGATATTTTCTAATTTTAAGAGAAAAGTTATCATTTCACCATCCGGTGTGCGGTTAATCGACACAATTACGTAATTTAGGTCCGGGAATTCAACCGCTAAACATTCAAAATGTTTTGTCAGTCGATTCTGTATTCAGATCCTCTCTTATTAGCGCATTGGAATATAATTCATTTTTTTATGTACATACAGACACCTCCCCTTTGTACTACATCTCTACAGTAACCGATAGGGGATGCGTAACCATTAAGTGTCGCTGTCCCAAGTTCGCTCTCGCGTAACCAATGCTCCTGAATGCATACGACATCAGGTTTATCTTTTAATTATTTGATAAAAATCTCTAAATCCGGAATGCAATTACCCAAGCCTGAATAATTTACATTAAAAATATTAAATTATTTTTTGACGCTTCATTCATTTTACTTAGCATAACCTTTTTGTCTCCCCCTTTAAATTAAGCGTTTCCCAAATGGGTCTTTCCTAGAGTGTCATACACATTTTGCATAAAAAATTGGCCTAGGTATATGCCGCCTCTGTAATTTAGATGTAAACCATCTCTGGCAGCCTCATTATGCGAAACACACATGGGTTTGGGTCAACATACTTAACTTTGATTTTGGGTACACACCCATCGAATGCTGTCATTGACCTTGTCAATGGTTTCGTCTCTAATGTCATCTCTGAGATGATTCCGCTCACAATAAAGACCGAAAGTTGATATTTTTCCCTGCCCGATCTTAGCAGTTTATCCATCTGGACCATGACGTGTCTTTCATGCTTTGCCTTGAACCTAACATTATTCGTGCCTGCGTGAATTACGATAACTTAGGTCACTCCCTACTTCTCGTCTCTGTATAAGTTACTTAATTCACTAACTCGAACTCCCGTATACACTCCTACTTCACACCCCTTTGCTTCACACGCTTTGCTTGCACTTTAATCATAGAGTCCCCAAGATAAGCACTTCTCCTATACTTACTGTAGGCCCTTCCATAACGTCTTGCCGCGAATTCATTGGGTCATTGTATTTACCATCGGACGTGTTGTGATAAATCCTCTTGTATTTTTCTTCATTCTCTTCCTTTGTAGTTTGCCTATAATTTTGACGGTAATCTCGTTCAGGATCTGAGTGTCCTTGGTTATCAACATAATCGTTGAGTTCTCCATCTGTATTGAATTTATTTCGCTGCGCTCCTGAGCCTTGCACATCTCAGCCTCTAGATTGTTTACCTTGTCCTTCAGTAGTTGGTTATTTTCTCTATATTGGTCCAACAGCTCCTGTAGTATCGTTTAATTTCTCGTACGAGATGATTATTTCTAATTTTAATTTCCATTACCTCTAAATCTTCGAATTCATCAGTAGGCCTACCGTTAGAGAGCACTTGTCCATGCCGTCACTACCGCAGGCCTCACATATCCACTCGCTAATGTCATCGCCATTACTTAATGACTTGTCTCCCTTTATACTTGCACTGCACTTTGAAAAACACTTGTGATGCACCCGCCGCTCACAGTTCGTACATTTTTAAGCCGTTCACCACTTTTCTCGAACACTTAGAACATTTAAAATCCATATTAATTCCGGAGTCAAATGTAGCGTTGCCTCGGCTGCCGCCATCTTGGATAACATGCTGTAACTTGTCTGTTTTTCTTTTATTATTGTGCTTTTATTTTTCACCTTCAAAAAATATTCTTCCAATCACTTCTCTCAACATCCGAGTTGTTAGAATATATTTCATTTTTACTTAAGACATATATATTAGAGCATAGTTTATTTGCTACATAATCAGTGTGGATGTCCCACAATAAGCACTTTTCAATATATAGTCGTAAGAAATTTGCTGTATCTTTTTGTTCAATAGGATGGTCTTCATCACATAACCAGGTTACAACCTAACCTGATACAAATATTTTGCTCTTTCCATATTTTTTCCTTGGAATATCATACATTTAGTTTTCTTATATTCATTATCAGGTTATTTGGTTTCAGCCACTGCCCCCTTCGTTAAAAACTAATAAAAGCGGTCTTTTCTATTGTTTCTATAAAGTGCATGAGCAAGGTGGTGGTTGCGTTTGGTTGCGTCGTCTGCATACAGAAGCATATCCCCTTCACTTATCGCACATGGCATGTCATGATTAGTATATTGAAAAACAAAGTCCTAGTATGATCCTTGTGGTACTCCCAGTTTAATATTATTCCTCTCAGATTTAGTTTTTATGTTCAAATGGTCAGAAATTTCTACATATTGCGTCCTTCCATGTAGATACGAATATATCCATTGCAGGGCAATTCCCGTAATTCCATATGAAAACAGTTTACTTATTAATGTACTATTACTATTATACTTTACACAGTCAAAAGCTTTTGAAAGATCCATATAAATGGCTAATGGTGTTTTTTCTGATCTAGTGCTGTTACAACATTGTCAATGAAGGCAGCAAGAGCTGTTTCAGTTGATCTCTTTTCTCTGAATCCATGTTGTTCTTTTGCTATTATCTCATTTGCATCTAAGTATTCGGACAATCTATCAATCATACATTACTCTTTCAAACACCTTTAAAAAAGCATTAAGTATTGAAACTGGTCTATAATTACTGATGTCACGAGTGTCTCCCTCTTTCAAAATTGGTTTTACCCGCGCCACCTTTAAAGCTTTTGGAAACACACCTTCATTAATAGACATATTGATTAAGTAAGTAAGTGGCTCTACTAATACTCTTGCACATTTCTATATAAGAAAGCTTGATAGACCATCTAGACCTATTGATTTCTTCATCATTATCTGTTGCCACGTCAGCCAGCGGTTTAGCCGAGCTCGTTAAACCGGTTCCCACTCGAACACCGAAGTTAAGCAGAATCAGGCGTGGTCATGGGTAGACCTTTAAAGCTTTTGGAAACACACCTTCATTAATAGACATATTGATTAAGTAAGTAAGTGGCTCTACTAATACTCTTGCACATTTCTATATAAGAAAGCTTGATAGACCATCTAGACCTATTGATTTCTTCATCATTATCTGTTGCCACGTCAGCCAGCGGTTTAGCCGAGCTCGTTAAACCGGTTCCCACTCGAACACCGAAGTTAAGCAGAATCAGGCGTGGTCATGGGTAGAGTGGGTGCCCGTTCTACCCTGAAACTCACGTATACCGCTGGTTAGAGCAGATGGAGGGTTTGAAAGCTAGTGTAACGGCTTTGTTCTCCTCGACGTCTGCTCGGCAGTCCGGGTTAGTGGAGGAACCTATATGACTGTCAAAGTTACACCGTTCTGTCGGATGGGACGTTAAGCCGTTGGTCCCCTTGGTACTTTCGAAAGGAGTAGGCTACGTGCCGGTACCGGGTTTTCCCCTCCTCCCTTCTGTTCATACTTCATCCTCATCTATCACCACTCATCGTCTCGATTAGCCAAAGTGCATAAATATGAGACGTTAAGCAATATCCAATCCAACCCAATCATGTTGCTACGTCCAACTCTGCGTTGGGCCGGCATTGAAGAAAGTGTTCTAGAAAGTTCACTAGTTTTGTCACTTCTAAGGTGTCTGAGCGGGCCGACGAAACGTGGTTTTTACTCAGCCCTGTAGATCGTACTGAGACGGGAGTCTAAGCACTGCAAGGAGGCGGTGACTTGTAGTTGGCGACTCGGCCGTACGGCGGGTTGCCCGTCGCGCAGGCGTTCGTAGCATGTAATCCAACACCCCCACTCGACGAACGTCCTTCGCGCGAGTCGCTGGCTGCAAGCCCTATCTTCTCCCGCAGTGCTGCAAACTTGGGGTCCGGCAGCGGCTTTGTTAGTATGTCCGCACGCATGTCTTCCGTGGGGCAGTATTCCAGGCGGACGGTGCCTTGGTCTACGACGTCTCGGATATAGTGGTACCTGAGATCTATATGTTTCACTCGGTTGCCTATTTTCTCAGACGTGGCTAGCTTAATGCACCCCTGGTTGTCCTCGTGCAGTACCGTTGGGTCTTCCTGGGCGTGTCCTAGGTCGCTTAGGAGCTGTCGGAGCCATGTAGCCTCTTGGCAAGCTAGAGTGGTGGCCACGTACTCTGCTTCGGTTGAAGAGAGGGCTACGCAGTTTTGTTTTCTGCTCAACCAGGATATTGTATTGCTTCCTAGTTGAAATATGTAACCGCTCCTCGATTTTCTGTCCATTTGGTCACCTCCCCAGTCTGCGTCGGTGAATCCTGAGAGAACCCCTGAAGCGCTGATCCTTAGTGGGAGTGCGGCGGTGCCTTTTAGGTAGCGTATCACTCTCTTTACCGCCGTCCAGTCCATACTCCATGGCCCTGGGATTTTCGAGTCTCCTACTCAGGATGCTTATGGCGGTGGCGATGTCTGGGCGTGTGACGTTTGCAAGGTACAGGAGTGCCCCCACTGCTTGGTGGTACTCTTTGTTATCGGGTAATAGGTTTTCCTCTCCGGTTTGGCTCAGGTAGCTGGCGTCCATGGGTGTTGTGCTACACTTGGCACTTGCCATTCCGAACCGTTCGATAATGGTAAGTATCTTTCCGCGTTGGTGTAGCAGCATGTCCCCGTTTGCATCTCTGTCTATTTCAATCCCTAGGTAGTTGTTTGCCTCGCCTAGGTCTTTTGTGGCGAAAGAACTATTCAGGTCTACGTGAAGTTGGTCGAGCTCCTCTTCCGTGGTTGCGCATACTAGCAGATCATCTACGTAAATGGTGACGTAGGTGTATGTTTGTCCGCTCTTTTTCACGTACAAACAAGCATCAGCTTTGCTTTGTGAGAACCCCAACTTGGTTATTGTATCGTGGGCTTTGGAATTCCAGGTCCTGGCCGATTGCTTTAGACCGTACAAGCTTTTATTGAGCTTGCACACCATGT
Source organism: Sweltsa coloradensis (assembly GCA_024449915.1). NCBI lineage: Eukaryota > Metazoa > Arthropoda > Insecta > Plecoptera > Chloroperlidae > Sweltsa > Sweltsa coloradensis. The sequence continues at coordinate 42,338 of JAMZAV010002650.1, forward strand.
CTTCTTGTCCTGGAATGACGAACCCTTCCGGCTGCTTCATGTATACTTCCTCGGATAGGTCGCCGTTGAGGAATGCAGTCGACACATCCATATGCCTTATTTTTAGGTCTTTAACAGTGGCTATTGCGAGTAGGGTTCTTATGGTGGCGTATTTGGCCACTGGGGCGAATGTCTCGTCGTAGTCTTCTCCGTACTTCTGAGAGAATCCTTTCGCGACTAACCTGGCTTTGAAGCGTTCTATGTTTCCGCTTGCATTTTCTTTGGCCTTGAAGGTCCACTTGCTTCCGATTGCCTTCTTGTTTTCGGGCAGGGTAGTCAATGACCAAGTGGCGTTGGCCATGAGAGATTCATATTCCTCGTTTGCCGCTTTTGTCCACTCTTCCTTCAGGTCTCCCTTCATTTGGGTCATTTCTCTCCATCTTCCTGGTTCGACGACCTCTTCTCTAGCTAGGTACGTTAGTCTCTTGGGAGGAATGCCTTTGTTAGGTCTTGAGGATTTTCTGCTGTCTTCGGAAGCCGGTTCCGCTGTCTCTTGATCATTGTCTTCCTGGTTCTTTGTGAGATTGAGGTTACCCGAGTCTACGTTCGCTGCTTCTTCCCATTCCGGTCTTTTGCTGATAACTTCGAAGCTGTCTTTCGTCCTGGCTTCTGTGAATGTGACGGTTCTGCTGACGATGATTTTCCCGGTAGCTGTGTTTAGTACGCGGTATCCCTTGGCTTCTTCGCTGTATCCAACGAGAGTTCCTTCTTCGGCTCGGGGGTCTAGCTTCGTCCTTTTCTCCTTGGGGATATGGCTGTAGACTTTGCTTCCAAAAACTGGGATGTGGGAGACGTTCGGTTTGCTGCCGAACCACAGTTCATACGGACTTTCTCCGGACGTACGGAGTTTTCTCAACCGATTTGCTGGGCAAGCGGTTTTGTAGGTAGTTGGCGGTGACTACTGCTTCTCCCCAGTACTTTGTTGGGAGGGACGCGTCGAGTAGCATGCATCTTGCCATTTCTGTAAGGGAGCGGTTCTTCCTTTCGGCTACTCCGTTTTGTTGGGGAGAGTACGGTACAGAGAGTTGCAGTTCGATGCCTTCCTCGTCCAGGAACGATTTGACGGCTGCATTTTTGTATTCTCTCCCGTTGTCGCACCTAATCTTCTTAATTTTAGTGTTGAAGATGTTGTTGACTCTTGCCGAGTAAACTTTCAGCTTGTCCAAAACTTCGTCTTTAGTCCTCAGTAGGTAGACCGTGCAGTATCTGGAGTAGTCGTCAGTCAGTGTCATGATGTACCTCTTTCCGCCAGGGGTTTCGGTATTCATCGGTCCACACAGGTCAGAATGGACCAATCCGAGAGGTTTATCTGCCCGTTCCTCGCTTTTCTTTGGGAAAGGCTTTATGGTTAGCTTACCCTTCACGCATGTAATGCACTTTTCTCGCGTATCGCAGTCACCGAGTGTCATACCAGTTGCTAGATTTTCTTTCTTCAGTCTTCTGACGGCGTCGGGTTCTTGGTGTCCCATGCGTCTGTGCCATAGGTGGATGCAGTTCTCATGATTTTCCTCTTGGATAGCAGACTTTGCGCGTTGCCTCGTTTCGTCACTGTCTAGCCAGACTTCGAAGAGTTGCTTTTTTCGGAGGCCTATGGCTAGGGTTTCTCCGGTTTTTGAGATCGTGCACTGATTGCTGTCGAATTTTACTGAGAACCCAAGCTTGGTTAGTGTGGGCACCGATATCAGGCTGCCGTCGAGGCTGGGGATGTACAGCACGTTTTTGAGCAGCACGTTCACGGGTCTCCTGGGTGACGGACCCACCTTGCATTTCAGGAAGCCCTCCCCCACTCCCTCGGACTGCATGGAGCTCCCGTTTGCGAGTGAGACGGTGCACGGCTTCTCGTCGAGTCTTGAAAAAATGCCCTGTCATTAGTCATGTGGCATGTTGCTCCCGAGTCAATGAACCATGTGGTTGTTTTCTTGACTTCCTCCGCCTTGAAACATACGTAGCGCGGTTCTTCATAATCGCTTGATCCGGCCTCGCTTCTTATGGCGCTCTTGACTTTCTCCCTGTTGAACTTTGTTTCTCTCTTGAGGGTCCGGCAGTTCTTTAGGTGACCGGGTTTGTTGCAGTGGAAGCACTTCATTCTTTCCACTGTCCCGTATTGAGGTCCGGTTTTTAATACAGCTTCATTGTATTTGACTCCCGATTCTGTTTCCGTTCTTCGGTTAAACTCGTCCTTGAGCTTACCGATAACGAATTCGAGTGTTATGTCACCCTCGGGTCTAGCCTCAAGTGCTGTGATTAGCATGCCATAGTTCTCTGGCAGGCTACACAACAGGAGGGCTGCGACGTGGTTTTCCTTGAGCTCTTCACCCAGTCCCCTGAGCTCATTAACTAGCTCAAGTGTTCTGTTGATGTGCTCATCCATACTTTGCTAGCTTTTGAGCCTGAGGCTGTACAGTTTCCTGAGAAGATACAACTTTGAGGTTAAGTTAGACCTTTCGTGCACCTTTCTCAGGGCCAACCACACTGATCGGGCGGACGTTTCATTCCGCACGTGGATCAGCTGGTCGTCCTCTAGAAGTAGGCAGATTGTGGCCCTGGCACGTTGGTCTTTCTTTTTCCATGCTGGATTAGGCTGTGATGGCGTCTTAGTCCCAGAGGTCGTCCTTGCTCAACAGCATTTCTATTTTGAACTTCCACAGCTGGTAATTCTTGTTGTTGAGTTTTTGTATGGAGACTTTCCCGTCCGCGGATGACATGGCTAGGCCTTGGGGCTAGGCCTAGGCTAGGCTATAGGTTAGGTTGGTCGCGTCGCTCACCTGCTTCGGCGCCGACTCTGCTGCGGAATTAGCAGGGTTTTCGCCGAACTGTCCTGGGTGAGTGACTTATACACTTTACCTACAGATTTAACTATGAACTAGGCCCATAACCTGTTATAAGTTCACTAGTTTTGTCACTTCTAAGGTGTCTGAGCGGGCCGACCAATGACGTACATAAGCTTTGCTTGGGGCCAACGAAACGTGGTTTTTACTCAGCCCTGTAGATCGTACTGAGACGGGAGTCTTAGCACTGCAAGGAGGCGGTGACTTGTAGTTGGCGACTCGGCCGTACGGCGGGTTGCCCGTCGCGCAGGCGTTCGTAGCATGTAATCCAACAGAAAGGCCTCTCCATCTTCTTCTGTCCTGCCACCACTCCTCTCCTTCCACCACATTCCAGTCTCCTCCTCACTGTTCTACATCCTTTCTCACACTATTCGGCCATTGTTGTCGTGGTCTGCCCCTTGGTCTCCTACCTGGAATTTCCAATTCTATCATCCTTCTTGTTAATCTCACTCCTTCCATCCTTTTGACATGTCCGAACCACTTTAATCTTCTCTCTCCAATTCGCTCCATTAAATTCCTCATGCCTACTTAATCTCGGATATCCTCATTCCGTATTCGGTCCCATCTAGTCTTCCCTACAATGCTTCTCAAAAACTTCATATCCTGGGCCCGGGGTAGAATTGGCCCAGAGCATGGCTCTGCTAATCGTAAAAGGCGATTCAAGAGAAAAAGTCCACCTCGCAAACATCAGCTAGTAAGCGGGGAGTATAATACTCCCCGAACCTAGAGGCGAGCTCTGGCAATCGTCGTCGGTGACCATGCCCCCTTCCCTTGACGATCCCCCGGCGACGATGACAATGACACAACGAACGATGACAAAGACAATGACGACCGCGACGTGAGAAACCACCCTTCCTCCCCTTACCAGTGGCTGGTTCTGACCAGCATGGGCCCCTCCTCCCCCCCCCCTTTAGGCTAGAGTGGTGCATTATGACCTAACGGTTGACGCGTCCTTAATCCAAATAAACCAAAAAAAAAAAAAAATTGTTCAGTTGTTTAGTTGCTACGTAAGTGTGCCAAAGTGATGAAAATGTTGTATTTGGCCTGAGCAACGGGCTTGATGGAACTTGTTCGGTTGGGGGGCCCAATTAATTCATCCTATTTTGATGTTTTAGTAATAAAAAGAACCTTCAAGACCTTTACGTTGCTATTTTAAACAAAATACATTTTCACCCCTACATACCGACCTGTACAGATAGCGCTTTCCCTCGGGGGAGTTGTTTTTGTTGTACCTAATACCAGGGTCCTCTACTAGATACTTATGCTTAGCTGCAGTTGTTGGGTATCAAATGGACCAAACGGGCCTTAGTACGTCACAGCTATGGCTCAAGGTCAAAGTACTGTTTTTTAAAGCAAGTTCTTTATTTATTTTTTATAAAATTCATTTTTTTATTTTTTTTAAACTAGTAATTTTTTTAATACCAATAAAATCAAAAAAGCTACTTGGAAAAAGCATAAAAATTTGTCATGCAAATAGACTATTGTGTTTGGGTTTTGTTTATTTTTCCTTTTTTGGCTAATTTTATGCATTTTGAATAATTAATTTTATTAATTACAGTTTAGATAGAAGTTTAATATTATATTTTAGCCAAAATTATGAGTATATCTCAAAATGCATGCACAATTGTGTTTATTTATGTCCAAGTAATAAAACAAAACCAAAATTAGCTCATTCGGACAAGTGGTACAGAAGAAGATAGTTTTTGAACGAGTGAGCGTAGCGAACGGTGTGATTTCCATGCGACTTAAACGGCCCTAATTGTTTTTTTGCGTGCGCGTGTGTGTGTGTGTAGCCCCTACGTTGAAAATCAGCCGAATCGCTGAACAGATTGCGCTGAAATTTTAAACAGACATCCGGTACGAGTTTATTGAGAACTGCTAACAAAATCAGCAAGATTCATTGCGATTTAAACCTACAAGAAATAATAAACTGAAAAATAGACTTCCAATGTTTAGAAATTATTTTAACGACAATGTTTTAGATTTTGAAAAGATATTTTTTGTTTGTTATTTGCCTGGCCGTGAAATGTCGTGCCCAAGGTTTCTAGGCTCAAAATAAGAATGTATGTATTAATTAACTTTCTTATGGACCTTGATCACAGCCTTCCACAAATTATCAAAGATCCAACCGCCTATGCCTATGGGTCTTGTATATTTTGTTGTTTGTGTCAACAACAATCCGAACATCGCCGCCATCTTTTGGTCTGGCTTCCCTCAGTTCGTGAAATATTTGCATTTTATTGAACTATTTGTAATTGATATTTTATTAAGTTATCAATCAAATTACTATAGCCGGAAGTATCCTTTAGTGGCTCATGTATTTACTTTGTAAGTTATCGGATGTGTTGACGTATATTCCCTGTTATTTATTTCGTCATTGTTTTGCATGTATTCTCTCTGAAGGCCTAGGCCTAGGTCTGTCCAGCACGGTTGTGTACCGTCCATAATAAACCTTCATTTCCTCCCCCTACCCGTGTCTGGTTCTGACCAGCATGGGATTTACTTCCCCACATCCCCTATAGACTAGAAAACTCGTGGCTGGTTCTGTCCAGACCTTTCCCTCCCATTGTCCGTGATTGGGTCTGTCCAGGACGGTGGTGTCCTTCCCACAATCCCCTGGGCTAGACTGACGCATTGTGACCTAACGGTTGACGCGATATTAAACCAAATAAACCATTTTTTTCCCATTCTTAACCCTCCCCCTCGCTTCCCGCCTGTGGCCGGTTGTGTCCAACACGTGACTGTCCGACCCATACTAGGACAGTGTGGTGTAATTAAATGGTTTTGTAAATTTGTTTCTTTGTATATATTATATTACTTTTGTAACTAGTTACACTTCGTAATGGAGAACGCCAATAACTTAAAACCAAATAGAAAACGGAAAAAGCAATCTGACAAAACGAAACGTGTTAATAGTGCTAAACGCGTGCGTGTAAGTCGTGTTAACGAAACTATTACTGAGACTCTTCAGAGAAAAGAGGACAACTCTAAACGTGAAGCTACGAGACGTTCACTTGAAAGTCCAGCCGAAAATCTCCAGAGAAAAGAGGACAACTCTAAACGTGAAGCTACGAGACGTTCACTTGAAAGTCCAGCCGAAAATCTCCAGAGAAAAGAGGACAACTCTAAACGTGAAGCTGCAAGACGTTCACTTGAAAGTCCAGCCGAAAATCTCCAGAGAAAAGAGGACAACTCTAAACGTGATGCTACGAGGCGGAAAAATGAAACAAAAGAACAAAACGATGTCAGGAAATCGTTAGATCTAGCTCGGGCAAAGACGACAATCTCCCAGGAATGTCTTGAACAGTCAGCTGCTAGGAGAGCCAAACAACAAGGTCGAATAAAGTTATCACGTGAGAGGGAAAGTCTAGGAGAGACAACTGCTCGGCATGAACAAGACGTCATTGCACATCGAGCTAGTGCTAAGTCACTGAAACTTAAGTTTGAGACTTATAGGCCTATGGGTAACTTAAAATGGGCATCGTGTGATGAGTGTCAAGTCAAGTTTCCCGGCCTTAAACTTGTGTCTGGAGTGTACAGTGCATGCAAGCGAACGCCTGGTCTCTTCACGGCTTATAACAATATGTACCCGGGTATTGTCCCTATTGAGCTTTCTTGTCTATCCATGATTGAAACTTTACTGATTGCCCGTATTCTTCCCGTTGTTTCTGTGTACAGAGGGAAAGGCCAACAGTTTGCGTACAGTGGCAATGTGATTAATTTTCCTCGAGACGTTAAATCGTTTGCTCAACATTTGCCAAATTCTCTCTACAGCCTGACTTCAGTCATTGTTGTTCGTCGTGTTTCATCTACTAACGATAACATTGCTGATTTCAACGTATGTTCCGCTCGTTTACGTATGCAATTCATGCTCAAGGCAACAAGATTTAACGGTGATATTTTGATTGACGAGAATGCTCTCTACCAATTAACTAATAACGGCAACGTGTATGATATTCTAAATTCATGCAGGTTTGACGGTGCAAGATGTAAACAAAGTTGATTTGACAAATGACGTTACACCGACGGGATTTAGACTACACTGTTACCACAAACTGTTGCCAGTCCAACCATCAAGACGTATTGATGTGCCCTTTTGCCAAACCATTCCGTGGGCCCAAGATGGTACAGCCCGATAAACATTTACAACAGAGAAGTACATGTCCAAGCTTCCCAACTCTAAATCCGACTGGCAACTGTGATTTGCGAGACACATCTAGGATGCGCCAAATTACAGCTGGAAATACTTTCAATTTTTGAATGAATTGGTGACGGGTCGGTTTGCAAAGGACAGTAGATTTCGATTCTTTGCGCTAAACTCGGTTCTAGCGCTGGAATGCCATCAGCCAGGGAAATGTACTTGTAAATCAATTGACATGAAGGTGAAAACACTGCGCAGTTGAAATGCATGCTCAAACGACCCCAAATTTATAGCTATATAATCATGTTTTTTTGCATCCTCTTTGAGGATAACTAAGTCTTACTGGTTTTAAGCGTTCGTCCGAACTGAAGACATGGTTGAATTTTCGGTTGTCCACAGTAATTTTATACTTTAAGTGCCGCAGATCTTCACTGGCCCTGAATTATACGACATTCATTGCTCCTGATGTTAAGTTTGAAGACAAAGTTGCCATAACTGCTGCCCGATTAAGTCAGGCTGCTATTGAAAATCCGTTCATTGTTTTTGGTTCTTCCAGGAACGCGCTGGTTTTAACATCAACATCTACTTGAACCAAAGTTTGAAAGTTAAAGACTTTTGTACAGGTACGAGTGGCAAACATCGAGGCAGTAGCCATGTCCACGGTCTGTTGTGTTAGACGGAGCGCCAAATGTTGAAAACTTAAATATTGATGACACGGGAGCGTAAGTCTTGCAACATCGTATTTCAATTCCCTCGTGTCAACCTTAAACCAGGTATAAATCATCCGCCAGCTCTTGTTCATCCTTGTAGCAAGCGCATTAGTGACGTCCTGAGACCCAATAAGGACTTAATGAAATATTGAACAAAGTGCAGCGACACACAAAATGTACAGATTCATGCCTTAGAAAGAACAAAAAATCCGGCTTACTTACTTGTCGCTTTAAGTTTCCATTCCCAATGTGTTCTACTACAAACCTATCATACAATGAGATTGGTAATCTACAGTTGGAAACCGAAAGGAATGATTCTCTTCTGAATAGATACAATCAATTTATCATACAATCATGGAGGGCTAATATTGACATTCAGGTCGTTGTGTCTAAGCAAGCTGTAATCAACTATATTGCGAAATATGCTGCCAAAAGTGAGCCACAATCTGATTCCTTCAAAGATCTCCTTTCCCACATATTACGTCTTCTGTTAACAGACACGATCCAGCAAAAACTTGCTGTACAAAAGCTGATAATTCAGTCAATTGCGAGCGCGATATATCGGCTCAGGAATGCGCCATTTAGTGATGAGCTATCCTTTATTTCCCTTCAAGCAGGGCATTTGTGTCTTTGACTGTGGCGGAGACAATTGGGTGCCTCTTCTCGACCTTGAGAAAACTGGTGATGTGGACGTTTTACCAAGAGCATCCCGTCACCTATCCTTCCCGTCATCTGACATGTCACACTTGAGTCTGATAGAGACTGCTTCTCAGTACTATTTCAATAAACGATGGATACGTCGTAGAAAGCGCTGTTGTTGGGTTTTCCAAGATTTGTTCTTGGAGAAAATCCCGACAAGAATAAGGCGTTTTTCAAGCAACAAGTCACGCTAAATTGTGCTTGGAGGGACATCGAAGATCTCAACCCAACGAACGTCTCTTGGGAAACCATGTATAACAATCAGAATATAAAGATGCCATTTGAGTTGATTGGTGAGGCCGAGGAAGATGACGTTGAATACGAGGAATTCAAGCCAGTCAAGGAGCACAATGAGTGGATGAAAATTTCTGTATTGGGACCTAATGAGTCGGTGATTCACAGCGAGGTCGGATTGAGAGATTTAGACACATCGTTCCCTTGGGCAAACTCGTATTCAAACTATCCGAATGTGGAATTGGCCTCTACATTTCTCTTGATGTACAACATTGGAGTTGGATGACGAAGAAGTGGCTGCCCACTACTTAGTCTATTCCTCCGAGCAGCAGGAAATATTAGACCTCGTCACCTGCCAAATATATTCTCTTACTAATGCTAAAAATGCCGATGTAGTGAGGCGAGTCATTGTACAAGGCACTGCAGGTACTGGAAAAAGCACTCTAATAAAGGCAATGACTCGAAACTTGAAGGGTGTGTTGGGTGACGGAAGTTTCATTTTGATGGCTCCGACCGGTGTAGCAGCCTTCAACATTAACGGAAGCATATCCACTCGGCGCTACACATTGGGACAAATCGTCACATTCTGTGATTTGTCTGGTAAAGATGCAGAAATTCCAACTAGACATGAAGAACGTAGAATTTATAATATAGACAGTACAGCATGATTGGTTGTAATCTGATGGCAATGATTGACAAACGTTGTCGTCAGGCCAAGCCGTCATTTGCAAAACAACCCTTGGTAATCTTTTTGTGTATCTGTTTGGAGACATCAAACAGCTTCCTCCCGTCTGTGCCGTGCTCTTTTACAGCGACAAGTCCTCACACTACGTACGGTCTTTCCAACGAAGGTATGCTAGCATACAGAACCTTTAATAAATGCCATATACTGTCTGTTGTGCAACGACAAATGGTGTCTCTCCTAGCTAGGCACTATTTCGTGACCTCTTATCCGACTAAGTGACGGCTGCGCAACTGAAGAAGACTGAAGTTCTTTCAACTCGATTCACAAACTCGCTATCCCAAACGAAAAACAAAAATTCATAAATTCACTCCATCTCGAACCGGTCAAGGCTACTGTATATGCACATACATGAACATTTAACATCTCTTGGTCAACTGTTGCCAAATCTCTGCACAGCACAATTGCACAACCGCATCCCAGGGACCGAAGATGATGCACAAGGACTTCAACCTGTTATTTACATGTCTGTTGGAGTCGTGTCATGTTACGATCCAACCTCTGACGCACGCGGGCTTGTGAATGAGCAACTGGTACGATTATCGACATAATTACCTCAAACACAAAACCACCGTCTGACCAGCCTCTCGCATATTGGTAAGTTCGACATTACCAGGACCGTCTTCATCATCCAAGGTTATGCCATATGCCTGTCTTAGATCTTGGACTGAAAAACACGTTAAATGTACTCGCACAGTTCCCTTACAACTTGCTGGTCTAATTACTATCATAAATGCAAGAATGACTCTTGATTCAGCAGTTGTGGACTTGCACAAAGGAGTTTGCTGTAGGCATGAGTTTCGTTGCTTGTCTAGATAGAGCTTGACAGATTTGTTAAAAGACCCTCTTTCCATTCGAGAGAATAAACTCTCTAAGATTATCTAGATCATTACAACAAAGAAAGCTTGAGCAAACAAGGCTTACTCATGGCTTTTGACCTAAAGACGTCTGCAATAAAACTTTTCAAGTACCATAATGTGACCAACCGTTGCTATCAAAACGAAACCTGTCTTCATTCAACATTGCCTCAGATAAAATAGTTAAGACTAACCATTATTTACCAACGATGTGGTGCATTCAAAAGTTAGAACCGTTCTCAATCAAATAAGATATGCGTGTAGACGCGGCATTACGAATGTCAATGCAACTTAAACTGAACACTCGGGTTTGATTTTATTTATTTTATTTATTTATTTATTTATTTATTTATTTAACGTCTATCCTATTCAGTTATAAAACTGATTTACAAAGGAGGACAACTAAATAAATCTAATTACATAGATGCAGACACAACAATGAACTTTGAAATAGTAATATTACAACAATGCATTAAATACTCAACAAATTTGATAACAAATAAAAAGGATATTAAATGCAATTTATGAATGAATCGAATAATATATAAAAAAAAAGGGGGTGGGGAATGAAAAGAAAAGAAAAAAGAAAAGAAAAAGAAAATAAAAGAAAAAAGAAAAAATGAAAGGAAAAAAAGAAAGAAAGAAAAAAAAGAAGAAAAAAAAACATTAAAAAAGAAAAACGAAAAGAAAAAAACTGATTTATTAGACGATCCCACTCAAACGAATATGAGGTTTGCCAAAAATCAGGAACAGCAAATCAGGGAGTAATCAATCTTTCGCGGAAGAAACCACCGAACGCGAATCTTCATTCTTGTGTTCAACCATCATTCTTGTGTTCAAATCTTGATAACAATTTAGTGCAAAAGATCTTGACTCTAATATACAATTATATCAGATATATAATTATTTAAAATTGTTCAAGTCAAAAACTGATCATAGCAATGATACAGGACACCTAACTCAAGTTGCAAGTTCCACCAGTGGGCGGCAACCAGACAATCTAGGCAGAAAAATATCAATTGAAAATACATTGAATACATCAAAATCAAAGCAATAATGAACAAACAAAAAGAACAGCAAAATCATAAATAAGAACATATGAAGATAAATTAACATTACATAAACACAGAGACAATGCCACACAAATAAAAAGTAAAAATCAATTCTTCTTTGTTCTTCGATTCATTATCATTGCTTCAATTTTACTTTTAAATTGTACTATTCCTAGCTCAGTAAACTGGCTTCTAATATCATAAGAAATTAAATTCCAAAAGGATACTTGTCAGTGGTGGCTACACTGATTTCATAATTATCTTGTAGGCCGTGACCGGCCATATTCTGTATGCAGAGGTTGGCAGTTCGGACCAATAAAGCAGTTGTCAGATGAAGCATAAACTTGTAACATGGTGATCAGAAGTGGTAGCATAGTTTTAAGCCTAATTCCTAACATTTCACACAGTTATTAAGGCAAAATCAAGCACTATGGCTACAGCAACAAATGTGCCAACGCCCGACGCAATGTGCACGGCCGGCGACGTCCAGGAAAACTGGAAATTCTTTAGGTTTTGTTTCGAAAATTTTGCAGTGGCAACTGAACTTAACAAGAAAGGGAATGACATTCAGTGTGCAACCCTGTTAGCAGTGATGGGAAAAGAGTGCCTGCGTGTGTTCCAGAAACTCAAACTGACAACAGAACAGTGCAACACTGTTGCCAAAATCCTGGATGCCCTCCAAGCATATTTCACCCCTAGACTGAAACACCACATTTGAACGCTTTGTGTTTGGTTCTGCATGTCAGGGACCGAGCGAGTCTATTAATGAATATGTAGGCCGTCTTCGGGAACTAGCAGAAACGTGTGCATTTGGTGAGGCTGTGGAAGAATTCATACGAGATCGAATGGTGCTAGGCATTCGGGACAGTGAAATTCAAAAAAAACTTTTGGGGGATAGCAAGCTCACCCTACAACGTGCAATCAACATGTCTTTGTCAAGTGAAATGACCAACAAACAGCTAAGTACAATCAATGCAAATGCATCAGAACTGGAAGTTGTACATTTCACAAAGACAACACAAGGCCCTAACAAAAACAAAGGTAAGCCTGGGCCTAGCCCTAAACCTTGTAAATATTGTGGAGGGAACCATGCTAGGAACAAAGAAGACTGTCCAGCATCAGGTAAAACGTGTAGAAAATGTGGAAAGCTAAATCACTTCAGTCAAGTGTGTATGTCTTCTGGCAAGAGCAAAACTGTTAATGCTGTTGACACAGAAAGCGAAGATAATGACAGTGTGTACAACATTGGCACTATTAATGATTTAGGGAAACGACTTTTAGTCAAACTGAAGTTGAAAGTAGGCTCTAACAAAGCATGCAACATAAAATGCCAACTAGACACAGGAGCCTCGTGCAATGTTATCAGCCTAGAAGATTTCAAAAAGCTAACAGCCAACAATCCAAAGATGCATCACAGCACAAACAAATTAAGATGTTATGGAGGTGAAATATTGCAGCCTTGTGGCAAAGCAAACATAGTGTGCCAGACTACAAAACTCACAAAAGAAAATTCACTTTCCAAATAGTTGACTTGAAACAGCGGCCACTGTTATCAGCGGATACATGTCAGGCTCTAGGCCTAGTTGAAATCAAAGCTGACCTGTGCGTGGTTGAGAATTTCAGTACGAAGCCCGAGACCTCTCTTAAAGATCGAGTACTACGCGATTATGCAGACGTGTTTGAGGGACTAGGTTGCCTTCAGGAGAAACTTCATTTATCAGTTGACCCTGAAGCTCGTCCAGCACAGCATATGGCCAGCGATTAGGGTCAAATGGGGGTAAGTGTGGCATGAAAAATAAAAGTTTGACTTTGACGGTTAGTTTTCCTTGGTTAATGTTGACCTAATACTTTCAATGTGAAATCTGAGAACTTGTAATGTTTTCAACTAAAGTGTTGAATATAACAAAGGCACTTCGTAAAACATAGGGAAAATAAAAAAAAAGTTACATAAAAAGTGCGCTGCCACACTTGCCCCGCAGTTTGGGGCAAGTGTGGCGGCTTATGAGGCAAGTGTGGCATCACTTTGTTTTATGAACTAAATCATACAGGATTTTGCTGGGGTAAATGTGGCATACAGGTTATACCTAGAGCTACTAAAAATTAAAATTAAACTAGACTTGTATGATAGTTTTACTGGTTATTATAAACAAATAGAGTCTTAATTACAACTACGCACATGTCAATTAAAGGTTTTTACTAACATAAAAAGTGTTATAATATAAGTTACACACATGAGTATGACATAAGCTAACAAGAACAATGCATTTTTAGTTTTTACTTTTTAGTATTGTAACATGAAATTATGCATTGTGTTTCTTTTTCTCTTACATTGGCTCATTTGTATCCACTGGGCCATGGAAAGAGTAGCGTACTCTTGAACCTACACAAGTGATATCTGGTGCGGGTAAAATGCCCAACACCTGGTCAAGATTAATGTATGGTAAATCCTTCTCTACTGGTGCATAAGTTATTTTGGTGTGATCTGTAGCACATAGACCCATTACTTTAAGCTCATCTTCATTATCAAGTCCCGATTGTACAATGCATACATACCGATATTTTGATTCTTTTCGCTTGCCTCCCAGGTATTCGACTAGCACAAATGCCCCATTCACTTACAAATTTGGAACTGGGGATATAAGAACAACCGGATCACCTAGCCCTTTATCTTCATTACAATCGGAACAACTGTTCTCCGATGAAATACTCATTGGAGTGTCTTCATCTTCACTTTCTGATACCTGGACTAGGCTAAACAAGTCAATGTCTTTCCTACGCTCAGTTTGTTTACCTGCGGGCTTACTTTTTATTCTTGCTTTTGGAAGCCTTAGGCTTATCTTTGCCCTTCTTCATGACAAGTTCTTTTTTTATTTTTAGATTAGCTAAATAGTAATCTTTTGTAATAACTTCCGTTAAGTCAATACGACATTTACACTTTATATCAAAAAATTTTTTTTTTGCTTGCAAGCATGGGATGAGTTGATACCACTCTTCTTCTTCTTCTGTGGCCATCAAGTAATGTCAATACAGCCAACTAAAGTGCAGCTTTGTCCACCGCCATCTAAATACAATGTTGCCACACTTGCCCCGGTATGTAAAAATACTGAGGTAAGTGTGGCACCTAAATTTGCACCAAGCAAATTTGAAATTTGTGGATTTTCCCCCCCCCCCCCATTCTTACATAGGCACATTAACCAATAATCACAACATGTGGACATACATTTTTAAAAAAATTTGCCGAATATAACTTAATATTGCAAGGTCTGCGTAGAATTGCACTTCGTTAATCCAGAGAAGGTGCTTTTTATTTAAAATTTAAAATTTAGAATTAATTCTTGTGGGAGGCCCCCAATTTTTTTTTTAGTATAAAATAGTCTAGTTACTACTTTAATAAAATAAAAACTTACCAAAACTGCAACCCTGAACACATATAAGCAGATGCCACACTTACCCCCAAACCACACTTACCCCCATTGACCCTACCCGTTTCACTGAAAGAGGAGCTGCGTCAGAAACTTAAGGAGTTAGAGGCAAACAACATCATCGCACGAGAGACTGAGCCCAGCCAATGGGTGAGTAACATGATAGTGGTAAAGCGAGGGAAGAAGCTCAGAATATGTATAGACCCGCCTGAGTTGAATGCAGCCCTGCAGCGACCTCAATACCAGTTGCCCAAACTTGAAGAAATGTTGCCTCATTTGTCGAATGCTAAAGTTTTTTCTGTTTTTGATGCAAAAGACGGTTTTTGGCAAATATTGCTGGATGAAGAGAGCAGCAAACTAACCACCTTCGCCACACCTTTCGGACGCTATAGATGGCTCCGTTTGCCATTCGGCGTATCGCCGGCTCCGGAAGAGTATCAGCGAAGACTACATGACATCCTCAATGACCTACCGGGCATACTTGTCATAGCAGATGACATAGTGGTATATGGAGTAGGAGAAACGACAGCTGAAGCCCAGATCGATCATGAGAAAAACGTCTATTGCCTACTTAAGCGGTGCCGAGCGACCAACCTCAAGCTAAATAAGAAAAAATGCAGATCAAAATGGAAGAAGTCGCCTACATGGGTCATTTGCTTACGAACAAAGGTCTCAAACCAGATCCTGCGAAGATTGCTGCCGTTGCACAAATGTCTAGACCTACAAATGCACAAGAAGTACAACGATTTATTGGCTTTATCACGTACTTGACGAAGTTTCTGCCGCAGCTGTCAACGATTTGTGAACCACTACGACGTCTAAGTGACAAGGACGCAATCTGGGAGTGGCAATCTCAACAAGAATCAGCGTTCAACCAAATAATTCAGCTGGCAACAACCACCCCTGTTCTAAAGTACTACAATGTAGAACGCCCAGTCACAATACAGTGTGATGCTAGTTCGGTTGGACTTGGCGCTGTAATCATGCAAGATGGACAGCCAATCGCATTTGCATCCAGGGCATTGTCACAAGCCGAACAACGTTATGCACAGATTGAAAAAGAGTGTTTAGCGATAGTTTTCTCCTGTGAGAAGTTTGATCAATACATATGTGGCAAACAAGGGGTTTTTGTTGAATCAGATCACAAGCCCTTGGAGGTTATCTTCAAGAAACCTCTCGTCACAGCCCCAAAACGACTTCAGCGTATGCTACTGCGTCTACAAAGGTACGACCTTCAAGTTCAGTACAAACCGGGCAAGGAAATGTACATAGCCGACTTACTTTCTCGATCCTACCTTCCGATAACAAACCATTCGAGAGAAAAGCCATATCTCATTTTTACTCTGAACCGCGCCCTCCATACAAGACACGGTCAGGTAGAGCAGTGAAAGTGCCGGTAAAGTTGTCGGACTAACTCATGTTAAATCCATCAAACGTATGCAATAAATTCAGTGAGTCTATCTTTCAGTTATTAATCAAACAAACTCAATTACTCCTAAAGTTATTCTGTGTACTCGATTAATATTAATGCAACGGAACAATTATTAATCTTTAATCTTTATCTGTATATGTATCATAATTTGTTTACGGACGAACACTTGGTCCCCAGGTAATCATAGGGTAATCAGCATCTTCAATTTGTAATTCATATACTAAATACTCAATACTCATAGTAATCTTTATAGCTCTACCATTAAGGGATGTCGGTGGTGTGCTACACTGATTTTCATCAATTATCTTGTAGGCCGTGGACCGAAACCATATTCTGTATGTCAAGGAGTTGGCAGTCGGACAATAAAGCGCAGTTGTCAGATGAAGCTATAGGCTAACTGAACACTACTCCGTCGTTGTACAAAGAATGACTTTCCTATAAGTGATTCAGAATATTTAGTCGGAGACTTTCAAGAGTTAACTTAGATAGAATTTCTTATCGACAGGAATCAACCAATTAAAAATATGGAAATACACTGAATACATAGCTTCAATATTTTGTATGTATTTAGCCAGTACTGCTATTATTTCTTTCTTTCCCAATCGTGAACAATAATTGTAAATACATTGGACTCATAGGATTGAATCAAACCAGAGGTCAATTCTCTTCTGAATACAACATATTCCGGTAGAAGTTCTTACTGCCCTAAACCACTAAAATATAATTATTGAGTTGAATATAGATTCTACATATGTCAACCTCAACATCTGTCTTGTTACTAACCTCATTCATTCTTATATTCCTGGCTTGCCGATGACCACTTTATTACCTACATATTCAAATGTTTCTGAAACTTAATTACAATCTAAGAAACCCATGATTTTAAATTGTAAGGTAGATGTCAGTGGTGGCTACACTGATTTCATAATTATCTTGTAGGCCGTGACCGGCCATATTCTGTATGCAGAGGTTGGCAGTTCGGACCAATAAAGCAGTTGTCAGATGAAGCATAAACTTGTAACAATACTCCTCTGTACAAGAATGACTTTCTTAATGATTCAGAAATTAATTTAGGAACTTTCAAAGAGTTTATTAGAATAGAATTTCTATCACGATCAACCAATTGAAAAATATTGGGTAAAATACCTGAATACATACCTTTCAATATTTTGTATGTATTTACCAGTACGCTATATTTCATTCTTTCCTCAATCGTGAAGCAATCAGATTGTAAATCTTGGCTCATAGGAATTGAATCAAACAGATGGTCAATTCTCTTCTGAAGTACAACATATTCGGTAGAAGGTCTTACTGCCCAAACCACTAAACAATAATCAATTATAGAGTGAATATAAGAATCTACAAGTAACCTCAACATTCTCTCTGTTACAAACCTCTTCATTCTACTTATAATTCCTATTGCTGATGATACTTTATTACCTACATATTCATAATGTTTCTTAAAACTTAAATTACAATCTAAGAAAACTCCAAGATATTTAAATTCATATACTCTAGAAATTAGCTTACCATTACAATTCAACGTCAAATGAATATCATTCATGCTTCTATCATGAGCCTCATGAAAAATCATAAAATTTGTTTTACTATAATTAATTTCAAGTTCCTGAATTTTAACCAATCATCCATCCTCTTTAAAACTTCTTGAAGACGTCTTACGGTCTCTTCAACATCCACACCTTCTAAATAAAAGACCAAGTCATCAGCATATAAAATATAATTGATTCCTCCCATTATAGTAGATATATCATCTATGTAAAGAATAAATAAAAGGGGTCCTAATATTGATCCTTGTGGTACTCCACAAAATATATTGAATACTTTTGAACTATATTTTGCAAGATTGATAAACATTTTTCTTTTTAAAAAGTAATCCGCCAATATTGATAACAAACAAGGACTTATGTTATACCTGGTTTTTAGTTTTATTAAAAGAGGTAAAAAAAGGTACTGAATCAAATGCTTTCCTAAGATCAACAAAAACAGCTCCAACCTTACCATTCCGCTTTGCCTGTTCTAAACTTGACTTGATGCCACTTCAAACTCTTGAAACAGGTAATTTTCAACCTCTATCAAGGGCAGGTGAGTTTATTCCTTGCTTTGCGAACGAATTGTCGAGAGTGTTGACATCCGGAAGTGGCAATTGCTTGTACAATGCGATATCGCTTAGTTTGAAAGGCTGCGAGGATTGGGCGCCTGTGTTACGCATGCTCGCTGCTCGGTCCTTCTTCGAACATAGAGGCTATTTCGAAAAGATGATTCTAAGTGACGGTGATCCATGGAATGTAATTAGCTTCATTGATTCAGCTTCTCGTCTTACAAATTGGGGTAAATCAATGCACACACAGGCACTTTCCATTGCGCTGCATCGACCAATTTTTTGCTACCAACATTTCGTCAAAAGTGGTATTTATATGAATTTATCATCAATCGAGTTTAAGACTGGCTTGTACTCAGGCAGAATACGTGTGGGAAACCATTTAAAGTACTTTGGTCATAACGTATACACCGAAGATCAAACAGCAATAAACATATATCTTCACGACGAACATTTTGAGGCATTGTTAAAAAAGACATCTTTCTCGTCGAAGTTCGAACCAAACACGCTCGCATACCCAACTGTTGATAATGCATGATTTAGATAACTTTAAACCAACATAGTGACCCACCTATAACCACTATCTGTTATTTGTCATAGTATAAAGACTTTTTAGTTCAATTCAATTTGCATGTCTTTTTTGTCTCAATTATTATGATTTACATTCAGATTACTATTGCCCTAAGTAAATGTTTTTCAACAACATCACTAACGAAACAACATGGCAAATGGTATTATTTAAAAACGGTGGTGGGTGAAACTCAAATACAGCAACGTCCTCGTCGTGAGTTCCGGATACTGGAAATATTATAATTTGTTTATATCGTTTCTTGCTAATAGCTGTATGAATGGGTCAACCAAATCCAATCTACAATCTTGTTTATGCATTATGCAATATGGCGCATAATGGCATTTCGTTTTACGTACCCTTACACCAACTTAAATCAAAATTCTTTAATTTATATATAATATCAATCAACTCAAATGTAAACTGCTTTGTTGCTTTGCTACACTGCAAATTGCTCGTTATCATGGAAGATTTTAACTCCCCGTAACTGGAGGCGAGCTCTGGCAGTCGTTTCGAGGACCTTTCCTCCTTACCTTGACCACCACCCCAACGACTACAGCCAAAACAACACGATGATGATAACAAACGATGGCTACCATGACATGATCACTCCCCCTTTCCTCCCCCTACCCGTGGCTGATTCTGACCAACATTGGACTTTCCTCCCACATCCCCTAAGCTAGAGTGGCGCATTAGGACCTAATGGTTAGCCTTAGATATGGGGAGGAAACAGAATGTTACCGGGTACTCTACACATGGCTCATTCACTCGTTTAGCAACGACTTTGGCGTTTCCCTAGTTTAAGTTTCAAAAGTGTGCTAAAAATTATCCGCCAATTACATGAAATTACCATAATTTTGTATTATTATGGTAAAAATTGCTCTCCCAGGTATGTAAGAACTGTACTCCACAGGTTTCATAAAAGTAATTAACTTAATCAATAAGTTATCAAATATTCAATATATTGATATAAGTTATGGCCCTAACTAACTAAATATTAATATATGATTGTATAGAAAATGGCAACAAAAAACGCATTTCCGTGCGCGCAATAACTTTAAAAAATTATTTTTAGTTAAATGGAGGTGTGTTAGCCCATTGATGTTAGTATAATTCAAAAGTAATAACAAAATAAAAGATCAATGGGTAGTTTTTGTCAGTATTTCAGTGGAGTGTTCCCTTTAAGAGCGTGCACAAAATTAGGCTATGTTTCATTCATAATTTTTTTAAATTTTTTTCTTTGAGCTAAAATATATGAAAAAATCTTTTAGGCCTATGCTTGTTTTATAGGTTTCATTTTATAGGGCCTACAAAATTTAAAAAAAAATGCTTTGAAATATTTTTTCCTTGAAGAAAATTCTAAATTTTCATATAAATTTTTATTCAATGACTATTTAATGTTTAAAATCCATAAAAAATAAATAATTTTCAACACCAATTCACCACTTTCTTTCATTCTAAACCTTGTATCAACTTATTTCCTAAGTTTTGTAAGTAACGAGGGGTTTAAGACCAAAAAAATCAGTGAACACTTATAGTTAGGGGGTTAAGGGACATATATAGGGTGAACCTTGCATTTCATTCTAGAAGCAAGCCACTTGGCACAGTTACTTATTAGACCTTATTGATTGATTGAATCGATGGTGCCAAGATGAAATTACCATATGGCACCACTGGCACAGTGGCGGACTGGGGGCCGCCCAGTGACACGTTGTATGTGCGTTTTTGTATGTTCGATCAGTCAAACAAGCTGAGAGGGGACTCAAATCACTTATTAGACCTTAATGATTGATTGAATCGATGGTGCCAAGATAAAATTGCCATATTGCACCACTGGCACAGTGGCGGACTGGGGGCCACCCAGTCCGTTGCTTTTGGTTGTGAGCATAACAACAATGGCAAAAAGTTGAAGTTTGTGAAAGCAAACATCGACTGCCCCTCAGGCTTGGGAGAGGTTGCAATGACTGTTATGTGACGCACAAAATATAAATATATGTTTCGGTGTCGGTAACTTTAGGAGCTTTTGGCTGTGGGAATAAAAATAACAAAAAGGCCCAAATTTCGCATTTTGTATGTAGCCTATGTGACACGTTGGATATTCGTTTTGACAGTTAGATTAGTCGAACAACTCGAGAGGGGACTCAAATCATTCGTAATGTTCCCCTGAATGTTCCCCAACGTGCTAATCGTACTCGGCAATATTTTGCCTTTGGAGTCAAAAAACGGCAATAAAAGAACATTTCAAATCGAAGACTATTTGACTGATCGCTGGAGAGTTGCCAATAATTTTCTTGATATATAAAACAATATATAAATAATATTGCAGGCACACTAATTGGTACAAACAGACACATGAACTGTATTTAGATTCAACAGAGGACATTGTACTCTTGACACTCCTATAATTACGTATTAATTTTGGGATCTCGCTCTTCAGCTGGAATTGGCAATTCAGCAGTTCTTTAGTTCAAAAATTTGAAACGAGTCAAGGTATATCTGGTGATCCAGAAGATACGCCGATCAGATATCACCTAGACACCAAATCAATACGCACAACGTTCCAAAGAGACGTCGTCTCTGAAAGCAGTGTTTGGAAAATACGGAAATCCGTTCTTGGAAGATAGTGCGGTGCTCTCTAACATTGAGTCGAAACAATTAAGTGGCAAGTTATTGTTCTGCTGCATTAATGGATCCTATAAATCGCAACAAATTTGTGGTATTTAGTAATCAGAAGAAAAAAGAACTGAAAACTAAAACAGTAAAAAAATTGCCTCGGTAAGATATGACTGTTTACTTTTCAGCAAATTGTTTATAACATGTGCATGTGCATGTGCATGTCAGAGTCAGACCAGTGAAGGAGATTTACAGGAGTTCACCAGACACTAAAACCAGCCATTTACTCCTTCCTTGACCAGCATGGGTGGCCCTCATGCATGCAGTCGAACATTATTCAGTGCTTGACGGCTTATGAGGGTGCAGTTGCTCAGTCTGTCCAACCTGTGCAAGCAGTACTAATGGAGCGGCTGTAGTCAACATGTTAGCCCCCAAAGCAAGCAAGACGTTCGCAAAATATATACGGGATGTGTATCAACCATATCTCAGGTCAGCTGGAGGCTCTGGAGCTAGTGCAGGACGTGTGGACATTGTTTAGGACGTCTACCTTGGTGATGGCCTTAAAATGTTCATTATGCATTGCACAGAGTGGGCAAGAGTTCTACTCCACTCTGGATACAGATGTCCTGATTTCATTCAACAGGGAGTCAATGCTCAGTCTTTGACCCTGTGACCACTGGAGAGGTTTGAATACCATAATGGTTCGAACTGTCGACACGGATGCCATTGTACTTGCTTTTTCTGCTGTACAGAATCTAGTTGGGGAGTTGTAGCTTTGGGTGTCTTTTTGCTCTGGAAAAGGTAAAAAATCCATCGCTGCGCATGTCACTTGGCGGGCGACTATTACCTTGCTGGTTCTTTCCCGTGTATGGTGACACTGTGGAAGCAATGGAAATCCTGCAGCAGTGCAGTCAAGTATTGATACTACTGTTATTTTGTCAACGAGCAGACAAGCAGATTATAGGAGTTGAAGGTGTCGTGTGGGAGGAAAAGTGCAAATGAATGTATACATAATTTTAATCAAGTCTCAAAGATGAACACCGTGTTTTTTGTTCATAGTTTTTTCTTTGTTTTGCGACTTTTATATACTAGATATATTGTAACCTTTCGTAGGGCAATAGGTAATTCGATTATTATTGGAATTATTGGTGCCATTTTTATCGAATTTTAATCTCAAAACAAGAAACTTCAAATTCTTGCGCCACCGCAATATATTTGGTTTTGTGCGCTACATTTTCCAATTATTGCTACCTTTCCACACATGTAGGCCAAATTGGTTCTAAAATTGAATAATTATTGTGCCGTTTTTTTACCATTTTTTTTTTTAAATCTTAAAACTAAAGCTTCATGTGTTCGCAATATTATATTTTGTGTTTTGTTCATTAAATATCAGACTTACCGCCATTTCTCCCATGGCTGAAGTATGCTGGTTCTGATTTAATAAATGTAGCCTTTTTTGCCGTTTATGTAATCTCACAGCGAAAAGCAATTAATTTTAGTGTGTCTTTAGTATTATACTAGTTAATCCTTTGAGCTTCATCGGCCTGTCACAATATCTAACGATATCAGTCAATAACTCTTTGTTTTGAAATGTGCCTAAATTGCCGTTTTTTGTCTCCAAAAGGTAAATTCTGCCAATTACGATTTTCACGTTACCTTCATAGAAATAAGGAGAAATTAACGAATGATTTGAGTCCCCTCTCAACTTGTTCGACTGATCGAATATATAGAAAAGCACATACAACGTGTCACTGGGCGGCCCCCAGTCCGCCACTGTGCCAGTGGTGCAATATGGCAAGTTCATCTGGGCACCATCGATTTAATCAATCAATAAGGTATAATAAGTAACTGTGCCAAGTGGCTTGCTTCTAGAATGAAATGCAAGGTTGAATCCCCTAACCCCCTAACTATTAGGAAAAATGTAAAAAAAAAAACAATATGGTAAACAAAAAAAAACAAAAAATCACAAAAAATCATTGTTTTCAAAAAAATCATTGATTTTAAAAAATCACACTAAATCAAAACGATTTTTAAAAAATCACAAAATCAAAACAAAAATCAAAAATCGCTAAAAAAACCAATAAAAAACAAATAAAATCACAAAAAATCGCAAAAATCATAAGAAGATTTTAAAAAATCATTTATTTTTAAAAAATCACAATAATCAAAACGATAAAAAATCACGAAATCAAAACAAAAATCAAAAATCGCAAAAAAAAAGCCGGATAAAAATCACGGAAATCAATATAAATCAGTGAAATTTCTAAAAAAATCACTGAAAATCATGATGGTTAAAAAATAAAATCACAAAAATCACAAATGTTAAAAAAAAAAAAATAACAAAAATCAAAAACATAAACAAAAATCACAGCAAATTGAAATGGTAAAGAAATCATCGGAAATCACAAAACCAAATAAAAAATCGATAACAATCTAAAAAATCACGGAAATTGACAAAACATGCGGCATTCGTGTTGGATCGAAGTCGAGATCGGTCGAGATCAAAAAAGCCATATTATTTGCGTTTATGTGAGTATTTTTTAAGGCTATTAGACCGGGTTTTTCTATTTTCCAAAATACGCTACCAAGTCAAAACTTAGTTAATGGCTTTGAAACCTGTCTTTTTTAGAAAATCAAATTTAAAAAAAAAAATCGGATCCGGTACACGGCCAATATAGCCACCTCAAAATAATTTCCAACTTCAATTCGCCAAGGCACACCATTCAACGTAGGGTGTTGTGTTTTTGTGACATTAATTGTCAACTGGTTTTCTATAGACTGACTGAGAAAAAAAGATTTTTTTAACAATTGTCTTTCCTGCGAATTTTTTCGTTTGACAGTATTTTTTACTGAATTGTACCGCCAAACGAAAAAATTCGCAGGAAAGACAAATGTTTAAAAAAATATTTTTTCTCTCAGTCAGCCTATAGAAAATCAGTTGAAAATTAATGTCACAAAAACACAACGTTGAATGGGTGTGCCTTGGCGAATTGAAGTTTGAAATTATTTTGAGGTGGCTATATTGGCCGTGTACCGGATCAGAAAAATTTGAAAAAAAATATTTTTGATTGTCTAAAATAGCCAGGTTTGAAAGCCATTCACTATATTTTAACTTGGTAGCATATTTTGGAAAATAGAAAAACGCGGTCGAATAGCCTTAACTACACGGCGATATTATAATGTTTGGCGGCGTACACGGCTGGATAATATGATTCCACTGCCAAGGCCAGTGCGCGGGCCAGTGTACACGTGCAACCCTTCTCGCTACAGTAACACACTGTGCCTTTGTTTCTGCCGCGATTTGGACTTCTACTGCGATTGCTGCGGATTGCTGTATCGGACAGTCGAAGGGCGGCTTCATTAGTGCACGGGCATTGTGCTGTGGAGGTGGTTGCTGTTTTCTTGCTCACGATGAAAACAAATGAAGATGCGCGACAAAAATACACGAAAATCGCAAAATAAAACAAGCATTAGGCCTACAAAAACTCGTACAAAAATTTAAAAAATCACGAAAATCATAAAAAAAATCACCGAAAAAAAATCATTTGACATAAAAACATCACAAAAATTCAATGAAAAATAAAAAAATCACTACAAAATCACAAAAATCAATCAAAAATGAAAAAAATCACAAAAAATCACCAAAATCAAAAGAATCTTTTAAATAAAAAAAAAAAAAAAAAAAAAATACACCGAAATCAGAAAGTCAATCAAAAATTTAAAAAAATCCGTCGAAAATCACAAAAAAGTCGAAAAAATCAACAAAAAATCACCGAAAAAAAAAATCAATTCTGATTTCGAAATAAAAAATCAGTGTACACTAAAATGCCGAGTTGTCAGCCCCTCGGTAAGTAAGCATGCAAATAGTACATGCCTGTCTTGACTTTGCAACTGTGGGGACTAAAATGCTCCTATATATGCTGGCTTCTAGATTGTCGTTGTTGTGTCATGCTTTGTCATGCCCACTGAAAACCAGTTATGTGTCTGAGTAAGTCGATTCATTTTTTTTCTTTTTTTTAATTGATTTATCGTCTACTAAGTTATTGTTCAATTATACCAATAATTGATAATAGTTTACAATCTTTACATTATGTACTGTAGGCCTATGTATGTATTTCTAAGTATGTAATGCATGACAGACAATGTAGCCCTAAGTGCAAATTATTTATTTAACTACATTTTTTTTTAAAATTCGGATTAAGGACGCGTCAACCGTTAGGTCATAATGCACCACTCTAACCTGGAGGGGGAGGAGGAGGGGCCCATGCTGGTCAGAACCAGCCACGGCTAATGGGAGGAAAGGGGGTTCTCACGTCGCGGTCGTCATTGTCTTCGTCGTCGTTCGCGGTGTAATTGTCGTCATCGTCGTCAAGGGGTCGTCAAGGGAAGGGGGAGGTGTCCCAGACGACGATTGCCAGAGCTCGTCTCTAGTTTCGAGAAGTAATTATACTCCCCTCTTACTAGCTGATGTTTGCGAGGTGGACTTTTTCTCTTGAATCGCCTTTTACGATAAACAGAGCCATGCCCTAGGCCAATTCTACCCTGGGCCCAGACGGGTCAATATTGTAAAAAACGGCAGCCAAGCTCTCCTTCAAAAGTCTTTGTCTGTGAATGTGGTGGGTCCGGGTCCCACTGCCTAATCGCGTATGCCTAAAAAAAGGTTTTTATACCCGTTTTACCTTATTTTCTCGTACTGCCTAAGATTTTTCTCGTATGCCTAAAAGGGACAAGTGGGAGTGGCTGTCTCGTACTGCCTAAAGATCCCCCTGTTTGGGTACGTACGTCTTTTGCGTTGTCTTTATTTCTTGATACCCTGTATTCTATTTGGGCGCGTTATTAAAAACTCTCTCTCCCCCCCCCCTCTCCACTCTCTCTCTCGCTCTCTCTCGTAGTTAGCTGGTTAGATGTAAAAAAGGCCCCGTGGCCTTAATCTTGCCAGCAAAAATAAAACTTTTAATCAATCAATCAATCTCTGTATTTCTATCTCTATAATTACTTTTTAGTTTCTTATATTTTTAGAAGTCTATGTTAAAATTTATTTTTAATTTAATTTTTTGGTTGAGCGAAGCGAAGACTTCAATTTTACTTACCCATCAAAAAATTTAGCCCCAATATTGTTGTATTTATTTATTTTTTCCTTTGTAATTTCTTTGTAACATATGTGTACACGTATTTATCCAATTGTTTGAATAAAAGTCAAGTCGCTCACTCTCTCTAATTGCGTGTAGGAAAAAATGTATATTTCCTGTTCTATTTTACTATATTATTATTATGCTTACAATAATGCTTATAATAATAAAAGTATGCCCTGACTGGGATCGAACCCAGAACCTCTGGCTTAACGCGCCATAGCTCTACCAATTTAGCTGTCCAAACTCAAAACACATCTTCACTAATTTGTCATTTGTTGTGACTGTTGACATCCATGATACTAGGGAAACGCCAAAGTCATTGGTTAACGAGTGAGTGAGCCATGTGTTGAGTACCGGTAACATTACTTTTCTCCCTAGCCTATCATAGGCTTAAGTGGCGCATTACGGCCTTACATTTTGACGCGCCCTTATACCAACAAAACTTAAAAACCCTATTATTTATACCAATATAATTATCAAACTTAATGCAAATGTCCCCGGGTAATCAACACATGACTCGCTCACTCGTCAAACAACG
Source organism: Sweltsa coloradensis (assembly GCA_024449915.1). Classification (NCBI taxonomy): domain Eukaryota; kingdom Metazoa; phylum Arthropoda; class Insecta; order Plecoptera; family Chloroperlidae; genus Sweltsa; species Sweltsa coloradensis. The sequence continues at coordinate 69,464 of JAMZAV010002650.1, forward strand.
ACTTTGACGAACTTTCCCTAAGTTAAGGTGCCCTTATAGCCGAAATGTGGGAGACTGTTCAATCCCCTGGTCGGGAAAGATTTTGTAATATCTGGATTGTATTTAAAATTATTAAACATTTTTTTGAAATACATATAACGCAGTGAAGTCCATCATATTTGACAATACTATGGAAAAAACAGCCAGTACGAAATACGTGTAAAGATTGCAAGGTTTACTCAATCTGCGAGCGAATTTTGTGGGTACCTTGAGCGTGCAAAATTCGATAAACTTTGGGCACGGTATTTCACAGCCAGGCAAATAACAAACAAAATATTTTTTTCAAAATCAAAATCATTGTCGTTAAATAATTTCTACACATTGCAGCCTATTTTTTAATTTATTATTTCTTGTAGGTTTAAATCGCAATGAATCTAGCTGATTTTGTCAGCAGTTCACCGGATGTCTGTTTAAAATATCAGCGCAATCTGTTCAGCGTTTCGGCTGGTTTTCGATGTACACACACGCAGACTCACAGAATGAGCGCCGTTTAAGTTGAATAGTTTTCTGAAAATAACAGTTGGTGAACGAATTTAAAATTCGAATTTAAAATTAATTTGTCAAACGGTAAAAATACGAGTTTTGTACCGTTTGACAAAAAATTCGTACACCAACTGTTATTTTCAGAAAACTATTTTAGCTATAGTCAAGTTATAGCTAAAGGTGTTTAGAAACTATGTCTAGAAAACCGATTCTCAAAATTTAATTTTGAACTAGTCTGGTATATTACACTTTTGTCCAAAAATCTAAATCTAATTTCCGAAAATGAGGTTATGTCCCGCCCAAAAAATTCACGATTTTTTTTTCTGTTATTTTAAAGGCCTTCTTTCATTCAGCAAACTTTTCAGACATGTTTCTTCGACTTTTCAAATTATCGGCCAGAGGTGGTACAATAGCCTTTAAAAAAGAAAAAACCCGTAAAATTTCGATTTTTATAAAAAATAATTTTTCGATTACGCTCAAATTTCACACGAATATCTTAATTCATAAAATTACGGTTCTGTGAAAAAATCATTAACATCGGATAAAGCATGTAGGTGTTAAAAGTCGAAGAAATTTGAAAAATCGAAAAAAATCGTAAAATTGCGATTTTCATGAGAAATAATTTTTCGATTGCGCTCAAAAACGCGGCAGTTCTAAGTTCAGAGATTTCGAAGGCCTCCATAAAATTTCATTGTAATTGGAGTATCGGTTTAGCCGGAATCGTGTTAACAAACAGCCAAAAAGAAAACAAAAAGAAAAACAGAAAAAAAAACATTCCGGATTTTTTTCTCCAGTGTAGTGAAGTGGAATCTTCGCTTCGTTTGCCACGCTCATCCAATTAAAAAACTTTGTCCCTTGTTTTGATAACCTAATATTACTTAAAAATTAAACTAGGCCGCTATATTCAGTTTAAACGATTTATTAAACAACAATTTTTTTTAAAACCTTAAACCTAAAAATAAATGATAGATTTTAGAATGTCAGATGATTATAATGAATGATAAACTAAGTCCGTTTTTTTTGTTTATTTTATATAATATAAATAATAAAACATAAGTGTATCACTACCATTTTCAATACATATTGAGCACTGATTGTATGATACCATCTGAAAACTTTTTAAACGAGGGACGAAGCAACTGAGTGACCCCATTTAACTCAAACGGCTCTTATTCTGTGAGTCTGTGGGTGAGTGTCTGTCTTTCTGTAGGCATCGATATCAGCCGATTCGCTAAACAGATTGCGCTGAAATTGTTTAAACGGACATCCGGTACGGGTTAACTGAGAACTGGCAACAAAATCAGCCAGATTCGTTGCGATTTCAACCTACAAGTACAAGAAATAATAAATTGAAAAATAGGCTGCTAATGTGTAGGAATTATTTTAAGGACAATTGTTTTGTTTTTGAAAAGAAAAATGTGTGTTTCTTATTTGTCTGGCGGTAAAATGCAGTGCCCAGGTGTATCGAATTTTGCACTCGGGGTACCCCCAAATTCCGCTCGAAGATTGAGTAAGCCTTGCAATATTTTCACGTATTTTGTCCTGGCTATGTTTCCATAGTATTGTCACAGATGATGACTACACTGCGTTATATGCATTTCAAAACATGTATAATAATTTTAAATACAATCTAGAAATTACAAAATCTTTCCCGACCAGGGGATTGAACCCAGGTCTACCACATTTCGGGTACAAGGGCGACTAGTGAGCGAGTCATGTGTTGAGTACCCGGGAACATTTGCATAATTAAGTTTGATGATTATATTGGTATAAATAATATGGTTTAATTTAGTTGGTAAAGGGCCGTCAACCTAAGGCATAATGGCACATCTAGCCTATGATAGGCTAGGGAGCAAAAGGGATAAAAAAAGGGAATAATAGGAATGTTACCGTTTCGTTTAACGATTTGGCGTTTCCTAGTATGTTCCTCAAAATAACTTTAATATTTAATTATTTTAATTTAATATAAGTGACTTTATCTTGGTTGATGTGTATTCAGTGCATTAGGAAATTAACAGCATTCACTAAGTGTATGAGGTTACCAATACGTACAGGGGATCTAGTATTTTGTGTATTATATTATAAAAAAGTTTGCCGTTTTGAACAAGGGTAAATGACATATACCGTCATAGATTGTATTACGTTATAAAATCATAAATAACATTAATGGTTAAATTAAATAAAGGATCTATCAGAGAATGAGAGAGAGAGAGAGAGAGAGAGATAGAGAGGGAGAGAGAGAGAGATGTTAAATAACGCGCCCTAATGGAATACAGGTATCAAGAAATAAAGACACGCAAAAAGACGTACGTTACAAAACAGGGGATTTTTAGGCAGTACGAGACAGCCATCCCACTTGTCCTTTAGCAGTCGAGAAAAATCTTAGGCAGTACGAGAAAATAAGGTAAAGCGTTTAAAAACCTTTTTAGCAGTACGCGATTAGGCATGGGATAATACACAATGTGGTGAGATATAGAATTTGAGACAATCTTTTTATTCTTCCTCTCTAGTTTCGCATTGAAAAGAAGTAAGATCATTTCGCCTGTTGACGAGCGCCAAGCCAACCATTTTCGTGGTTAAAAAAGTAAAAATTTTAAACTCAAAATCATAAAAAAAATTACTTGGCCATTGACTTTTTAACTACTACTAAGAGAACTGTTAGTTATTGAAAGAACAAAACCACTTCCTTATAAAATTAGGCTAGTAAACTAAATACTGTACGATCTATGTAGTAGGTATTATAATAATACTACCACCTATAACTTTGTATAACCCTTTTGTTTAAAGATAGTGTGTACGATTCTAAATGTTCTTAAAGGACATTCACAATCATAGGATTTCCCGGGAATGTAAACAGACTAATTTGTTTTCGTTAATTACTATGTAGAAAACTAGAAGTCACTACCGAGTAACAGTAAGTAACGATACACGATTTAATAATAATATTAGTGGATTGTGCGTAGCCGCTAATAGTGACGTAAACATTGCGCACTCTTCCCGTCCTTGCAGAGGGCCAAATATTTGACAAGCGCGGTAAATATCTGTATGTAGCCGAAGAGATAGTGTTAATATGATAGTGTTTGATAAAAAATATCACTAACTTTTAAATTAATGCAAAATATTAATAAAAAAAAAAATGATAAAAACAAAAAGTAACATCGTGTTCCGTGGTCTTTCTTCTACAAGCATGATGTAAAACCTTCGCAAACGCTTTTTTTAGTCGCGTTGATGGATGAGATTTTTTGTCAGTTTTTAGTTTGCGTAGGACCACTTTTCCTTTTCAATAGCTTTTTGAATGCATTTTAGGTGATTGTTGTCAAGCTTCTAATTGTTACTTGTTAATTGTTATTATAAACCTAAAAAAAACTCATATTAAAACCTTTACTCTATGGATTCTGGCTAACTTTTCAACTTTTTTTTAAAAACCAATACTCACCATTACCTTAATGTCCATGTAAAATATGAACGTTGTAGCCCCACCCATTTGGTCAGAATCGGTCCAAATGCCACAAAAAAATCGCACTAAAAATCGTAAAAGTACGATTTTCATGATAAATATTTCTTCGATTGTATCCAGAAACGTGGCAGGTCTAAGTTCAGAGATTTCGAAGGTCCCCTCCAATTTTCAACAAGATAGCATATATGCCGTTTGCCCGGTATCGAGCGAACAAACGGACAAAAAAGAAGGAAAAAAAAAAAAAAAAACACCCGAGCTAAATTTTTTTGGGGGTCAGTGAATTTGAAGTCTTCGCTTCGCTCATCCAATAAAAATAAACTAGAAAAACGCTTAAGTCAATTCAATTCAATTCAATTTCAATTTATTCATTCGACCGATACATGGTAACAGATATAACCCCTCTTGAGAGAGAGGGAATGAATAATCTAATATAATATAATAATCTAATAAATAAGCAACACGTCCATAAATATGATTCACATGATAATGATGGAAAATAAGTCCCGCCGCGTTGATGGATAAGCTTTTTGTAAGTTTTTAGTTTGCGCGGGACCACTTTTCCTTTGCAAGTGCTTTTTGAATGCATTGTAGGTGATTGTTGTCAAGTTTCTAGTGTTTCTTGTTATTATAAACTTAAAAAAACTCAAGTATAAAACCTTTATTTCTATGGATTCTGGCTAACTTTTTCAACTTTTTCTTTCGAAGGTACACATCACCATAACCTTAATGTCCATGTGAAATATGAACGTTGTAGCCCCACCCGTTTGGTCAGAATCGGCCCAAATGTCACGAAAATATCGCACTAAAAATCGGAAAAAAATCGTAAAAGTACGATATTCATGAGAAAGAGAAATATTTCTTCGATTGTACCCAAAAACGTGGCACGTCTAAGTCCAGAGATTTCTAAGGTCCCCTTCAATTTTCATCAAGATCGCTTATGCCATTTGCCCGAAATCGTGCGAACAAACAGGGGGAAAAAAAAAAACACCCGAGCTAAATTTTTTGGGGTCAGTGAAATTGAAGTCTTCGCTTCGGGATGAGCGAAGCGAAGACTTCAATTTCACTGACCCCTCAAAAAATTTAGCTCCTATGTTTTTTTTTTTTCGTTTTTCTGTCTGTTTGTTTGCACGATTCCGGGCAAACGGCACATGCGATCTCGATGAAAATTGGATGGGACCTTCAAAATCTCTGAACTTAGACTTGCCACGTTTTTGGGTACAATCGAAGAAATATTTCTCATGAATATCGTACTTTTACGATTTTTTCGATTTTTAGTGTGATATTTTCGTGACATTTGGGCCGATTCTGACCAAACGGGTGGGGCTACAATGTTCATATTTTACATGGACATTAAGGTGGTGATGTATTGCTTTCTGAAAGAAAAAGTTGAAAAAGTTAGCCAGAATCCAGGTTTAATATGAGTTTTTTGAGGTTTATAATAACAATTAACAAGTAACAATAGAAACTTGAAAACATTCACCTACAATGCATTCAAAAAGCACTTGCAAAGGAAAAGTGGTCCTACGCAAACTAAAAACTTACAAAAAAAGCTCATCCATCAACGCGGCGGGACTTAAGCGTTTTCCTAGTTTGTTAGGTAACCCTTGAAGATGAGAAAGCAATAATATTAATTTCAAAGTAATGCCATTTCATCAACCAAGCGCGATATGTAATCAGTGTAGAGTAGAGTAATTTATTTGCTAGACCAGTGGTTCTCAACATTTTTAATTTTTTTTTTTTGGGGGGGGGGGGAACCGCAATCACCTCGCCACACGGCACACTGCAGCCACCATCCTTGAATCGATGACCGGGTCAGCTTTCAGAATGCTTGACTATGACTTGTAGAGTGTCATTTCTTCATGCAAAGAGCTTGGTATGCAAGAAAACAATACACAAATTGACTACCTTGGTTGCAAAACAAATTTCGTATCAAACAAAATTTGATGCCAAATTTCAATCTTGAAAAACTCAAATTTTGTCCATACAAATAGATTAACTCACATACTAACACTGGTGCTGCTGTATCTTCTTAAACAATTCCATAGATATGGAAAACAAATACACACTCACTGTTAAACCCGAGAAAAACAATTTTTTGTTCAGAGATAACTTACTTTGTGACTTGTACATGGTTACTGCCTTGTTGTAGTCTGCTTTCACTACGTAGGTCCCTACTATTTATTTTTTATTGAGTATGTAGACCCTTACCATTTTCAACGTCCATTGTTGGTAAATAAATGCATATGATTACTCAATAATATTTTAAACCATGTATCATTCATGTATAAAATACACACATAACAAAAACTTGTAATAATGCTGTCAAACTTTACACACCGAAAAGAAATGAGATCTAAAAAGAGGTCAAGCTCGTCTATACTTCCACATTTGCGCATTTGATTATCATCAATTAACAACATTTTGGGAGAGCAACGACAATGTTCCTGTGATTGTACATATTTATAAGTGACAAACACGGAATGACATGTGTTCTTCAGGTAAGCACATAGCGCGCTCCTCCGACTATCACTGATCGGACAGTTGCAGTTTTCGCCACCAGGTAGCAACCCCTTTGCTTGGAAACGCGTGCCGCGTATTCATAAACGTACAATGTCCCGTAACAGCATCCTTGAAAAGCTTGGCAAAATAGAATTTGTGATTAATAATTTAAATGTAATAGTTCATCCAAGTTCTTTTTTTCTAATTAATTTAAACGTAATATCATGCAAATACTATTTTACCAAGCTTTTCAAGGATGCTGTTACGGAACACTGTACGTTTATGAATTAAGAATGCGCAAATGTGGAAGGGTAGACGAGCTTGGCCCCTTTTTAGATCTCATTTCTTTTCAGTGTGTAAGGTTTGGGTGTATTATTACAAGTTTTTGTTATGTGTGGGATCTCATTACTTTTTCAAGTTCCATTGCAAAATTATTTGTTAAAATATAATAATTTTAGCAAAGTTGATTTAATTGCTATGATATTACCAATTAACAATAGAATGTAAAATCTAGTGGTCCAAAGACTGGCTTTTTGTAAACAATGTAGGCGATCATTGTCAAGTAACTTTTGTTATACTTGTTGATTGTATGCCTGTATAAGGCTTATCTTGAAACCTTTATTTGGAAGCCTTCCAGCAAACTTTTTCAACTTTTTCTTTCAAAAGACCCTATATCACTATTACCTGAATGTCCATGTAAAACATGTAAAACTGACAAACTAGACCGTAGTAGCAGTAGCAGCGTTGAGTCAGGTACTTAAATCCCCTTGATTTTGATAGTTTTTAAGTTCACATCACGTTTCATGACGGCTGGGTGACACCTCGAAATCACCCCAACTCTGCTTGCTGTATAAGGTGCTTGAGTGTGTAGCGCACCGCGGCTTGGCTGCGGCGCCCTAACGGGCACCTAGATGAACATTTTACAATATTTTGTGAAATATTAAAAAAAAATATATATATGTATAATATATGTACACAAATATTTTTAAAAGTTTCAAAAAGAAAAAATCATGAAATTCATTAATTAAAGCACCCAACCGGCAATTGGGAGACTGGGGTTCGTTACCCCGCAGAGATGGATTTTTTTTTAATTTCTGGATTGATTTAATGATTTCCTAATTAATGTCATGTACAGTTTATAATAAATACCGGTAACAACTATGAGTCGATAGGTTTGTTTATTTGTCCGTCCGGAACTGTATGAACATGAAAATGGTCGTTCAGCTGGAAAAAAAAAATAGTGTTCTGGTGGTGTCTATCTCTCTCCAGACTAGAACAGACCGTACATGTTCGAACGGTTCTGACGGGAAAGGAGGAGTGGATAAAACAGAGTGGAATGTATGGCGGGAATTCGTATTAGGCCTACCACGGATGAAAGTAAGGTTATGGGGAAAGTTTGTTGGTTGAAATGTGTATTAAAGATTCACTCAACTGTTATTTCGGTAATTAAATCATCGTTAGCCATAGATTTTACACAAAACACGCTTTTTATGTTAAACATAGTTTTCAATTCAAATTAGGTGACATCTCAAACCGTCCATTTTGCAGATGGCGTTTATCTCTGAAGGTCAGAACACATGTTTTAATCCGTTCTAAATCCTGAACTTACTGTAAGTCTCGTTTCCGCTTAGTTCCGAACTGTTCGTAACCAGTCTCTGATTGATTGGATATTGCTTAACGTCTCATATTTATGAAAGGACAAATAAACAAACCTTACAATTTATCGATTTTCATTAATTTAACTTCTTTTTCTGCCCTGCACTGAATTTATTTGTCTTGGGTCTGGCAATGCGTCTGATGGCTGCTTTAACGAGCCAACAGGTTGCCGTCAGAGTGAGGAATGCGACGAGGAAGAGCACCGCCAGTACATCTAGTAGCCAGTACTCGTACCAAGCAAGATCGAGCGCCGCCGAACGCAAGTGTGGCGCACCGTTGTGACGTATCATGTACTCGGTCCAGTACGCAGCTTGCTCCAGGGGAGTGGTCGGCTGGTCCTTGAACAGAGCCGACGCCCGCTTTGCGTTCTCGCGGTAGCTGCAAGCATGTTTCATCACTAATAATAAGAGTACAAAAACAATAATTGTGGAATGCCTTCTGTACTGTAAAGTACGACATATTATTTTCTCCTGTGCAACTCTGTTCATGTTGGTCACCTATTTAAATAATTAAATAATTTTAAAAAATGTTCACCACATTCGTGGATTGATCCTCGCTGATAAACATAAAGTATTGAAAATCTACGACTGTAAGGCTGTCCTTGTTTACTTTATTGACAACGATGTAAAGTTTCAGATTATGTAGGATTCATCCTGGCCGAGCAGATAGCTATGTGCCAGCTGCCAAATGTGTCCTATTTTCTGAGGAAGGACTACCGCCAATATTTAAACCACGCAAAAATAACCTTATTAAAACTCACATAACGCTACACAAAAACGAGAAAGTAGATACTAGGTCCCATGTGGTTTAGTTAGAACTATCTGGCATAACAACTTTATAAATATTGTAACCAGTATTGATTTCAATCAAGGTTTAAATTAAACTTATGTATTCCGTATAAAAATCCTACTGATTACAAGATTTGAATTTTGCTTGCAGGGTGAAGTTCTAACGAAACTACGTGAGACCTAGAAGCCCTTTTATCGATTTTATGTTACGGTTTGAGAGATTACTAAAATAAGGTTATTTTGCATGGTTTTTGTATTGGTGATGATCCTTGACTATTAGTTCCAAAGTGCTCTATGGCAAGACTCAATCTGATAATCTTGAGTATAAATTGATCTGTATTGTACTGGTGGCAGTGAACTCTGGTTTGAGAGATTACTAAAATAAGGTTATTTTGCATGGTTTTTGTATTGGTGATGATCCTTGACTATTATTAATTTATTGTATTTTACCTGCCCATAGGGCAGGAAGGCTAATGCAGGGCAAGTGTGCCCTCTGTAGCCTGACACAGTGATAACAGAGTTACAAATTAAACAATACATTAAAAACAACAAGAGAACATGACATTTATAAAGTTAGACAAATTTGAAAGGCAAAAGGCGGATAAGGGTACTTGAATCGCGGTAGAGGTCTGAAGACTCGAGAACCGAAACGAGGTCGTGAAGCTCATTCCTGCCGCCTGCTTGAAGACGTTGCACGTAAGCCCCTGCGAGGGTGTCGAGTCGAGCGCTGATACCACCGACGCCGGTTTGGGCATACACGTCTTCATTCCGCGTCATCGGAGGAAGCCGCGCGATGCGGCGAAGGATTCTTCGCTCCAGCGAGAAGTATTGCTGGAGACATCCTCCAAAGACGGGTGTCAGCGCCGGGGCCGCGTATTCAAAGAGGGGACGGATGAAAGTTTTATAAGTGTGCCGTAGAGTACGGAAACTGCATCCAGAAAGTCGCCCACGAAGCATCACGAGTAAATTTAGTCTCGACCGCGCACGGTTGATGACGTCACGGCAATGAGCACCCCAGTTCAGAATGTCTGTAAAGGTTACTCCAAGGTACTTGGCAGACCGACTAGGGTACACCGTAGCGCCCCAAAGTGAGATGGACTGACGGAGTGGTCGTTGAGAGACATTTTCTGCGTTTTGTGCCGGTGTGTGAAAAAGGATAAGCTGTGTCTTTAAGGCGTTCGGCAATACACGCCAACGACGCATCCAAGCTTCCAGAGCTTTAATTTGGCGCTGTAGACGGCGGAAGACTTCTCTCGCTGTGCGCCCTTTGCACCAGTAGGCCGTGTCGTCTGCATAGAGGGCTAAGGCAAGGTAACGGGACAAGGGAGGAGGAATATCGTGGCAGTAGATCAGGTAGAGAAGAGGAGAGAGGCAGGAACCTTGAGGCACGCCAGAAAGAGGGGTAAACGAGCGGGATACTTGATCGTTAACACCCCACACAAGCGAGACGTCCCGTGAGAAAAGCTCGGATGAAGCGCACCATTACAAAAGGGACTCTTAGTTGCAGCAGCTTTGTAACAGAGCCCGTCATGCCAAACCTTGTCAAAGGCGCGTGATATGTCCAGAAAAATAGCTAGCACACACTGGCCATCGTTTAGCGCCCCTGAAACCTCCGTCACCAGCTTGATGAGGGGGTCTGTCGTGCAGCGACCTGTTCGGAAGCCGGACTGTGACTCGGGGATGATGTGGAGGCGGTCAGCAAAAGAAACCAGTCTGGAGTGAATCACTTTCTCAAGAACCTTTGCCACAACGTTCAAGAGATTAATAGGCCGGTGACTAGCGAGATTCGTTGGTGGCTGTCCTTTCTTTGGAATCATGACGATTGACAGCAGATTTTAAACTGGGAGGGAAGTAGCCCAAACGGAGGCACCCAGAGAAGAGAGTAGCGAGGGGGAGAGACAAACTTGGCAGGGACCTGGCGAAGCATCAGTCTGGTGATACCATCAGCACCTGGCGATGAGCTCCGTCCGTGTTGTATAGCAGACAGAACTTCCTCCGCGCTGATATCCCGGACGAGGTCGGGGTGGAGAACTTCTTCATCTGGGATGATGTCATGAGAAGCGAAGGACGGTTCGTGGTGTGCTAGAGACAGTCGACCCTCTCTCTGAAGACGTAAATCAAAGAGTGCGTCCTCGGGAAACTGATAAACTCCCTCAAGAGAAGGACGCAAACTCCTGCGCTTTCTCGGAAGACGACGCACACACTCGGTCATTGACAATGAGGGGTCCGTTGGCGCGAGTGGACTGGCCCGTGATACGCTTGAAGGTGCGCCAAAATGAGGAACCGTCCTTGTAGTCCAGCGACTCGCAAACGACCGTCCACTGAAGCTCGCGGAACTGAACAATGCTGCGGCAAACAAGAGCATTCAATCGGTTCCACTCTGTTTTGAGGTCAGGATCACGAGCAACCTTAAAGGCATTATAATTCTCCTTTTCTGACGAATGAGATCAACAATATGAACAGGTAGAGCAGGGCGGTAAGTGTCGATCGCACGTACCGGGACCGCAACAGCCGCAGCCCTCTTCAGTACTGCCACCAAATGTTCCGTTGTGGTCCTAAGTGCTGGACACGACGTAGCATCAACCTCCTCTGGGAGAAGCCGTTCGATCTCAGCCCTGTACCGACGCCAGTCAGCGTTATGGAAATCCTTGACTATTTTAAAACCGTTTCGCGGATAGGTGGAGGAGGAAGTACATTCGAGGAAACTACAAGTGGGAGGTGGTCGCTGCCTATTGATGGGCCGATGACGACGTCGCCAAGCCGACCAGATAGACGGTCACTTACAAAATGTGGTCTGGTATTGAGGATCCCATGGGGCCAATGTACGTCGGACACGTATTGTAACAACGATACATTGGAAGGTCAACGAGTAGATCAGCCAGAGTGGAGCCATTAGTGTTGGAGGAAGTATCTCCAAACGTCACATGACGAGCATTAAAGTCTCCATGAACACGAAGTTTGGAAATGACGCCACGTATTCAAAGAAGTCTATGTGTGCGGCGATAGAAATTGTAGGCGGGAAATATGCAAGGACGATCAAAATCGGACCGGAGTGGGCTCCGAACGGAGCAGAGAATGACTTCGAGTGGACGGAATTGCAGTGGAGGAGTAATTTGAGTAGCCGGAAGTTCTGGATGCAGGAATAAGGCCACTCCGCCCCGAGGCTGTTGACCAGGAGGGCAGACCCGATCCCCACGGGAAAGACGCGAATCCTGGAAGACGGAGATATGGCGAGAGGAGGCCCAAGTTTCTGCAACACCGGAGAATGTGAAGGCGCTCTGATGTGCACAGGTTCTCAATTAGAGGTTTCTTGCGAGAGAAACCTCTACAGTTGGCGAAGCCTATGTTGAGGGTCATCCCCTAAGAGCAGGGGGTACCTGGTTCCACTTCCTCACTCCACACACGGGATTTGCGTCCACGGGTAGCCTTAGATTGCCGTTGCTCCATATTTGGCGTACAACGTCGTTAGCATCTGGAAGCTCCGCACTAGGGGTGAAAAGCGTTTGGCAACAAATGGAAGCTCCAAACTAGTGGTGACAGAGTCGGCACCAGATGGCGTCTCAGGTTTACAGAGGGAGCGCGAGCGCTGAGAAGCTCCATTTCCCTTCACCTTACGGATAACATGCTTCTTTGGTACTGTTGTTCAGCAGGAGGAGAGGAACGCCGTTTACGGTTGTCTTCTGGCCCCTCGCTGCTAGAGGAGCAGGAGACCTCCATTGAAATAGCAGGGAGTGGAACTATTTGTTTAACAGACTCACTAGCTTCATCACTTTCTTGGTCATCACTGAACACAACACAGCGACATCAGGGGTAGCTTGCGAGGGCGGTATTAGCGAGGTCAAGTCGGCGAGGGTTGGGAACTGGCGTGGCTGCAAGTTGAAGGCCTATGTCTAGATCTTGAGACGTCGAAGCTGACGTGGCCGCCGAGGGCTGCGACAGATTCGCCCACGTGTTTTTTGTACGGTCGATCAAGGGCAGTTGCACAGGGCGCCTAGCCTGGCAATCAGCCCTGAAGTGGTCGCTAGCGTTACAAATAGAAACACGTTTTTGTCTGTCCCTCGTAGGTCACCAGCGCACGTATGCCCCCGACTGTTACATAGGACGGGATTTTGCTTCGTGAGGTCCATCTTAACCGTACGTAACTCCGTTCTTCACCTGGTATCTGTAAGAAGTGGACCCCACCTCATCCATGATGTCCCGCACCAGCCCGTAGGAACGAAGGTACTCTCGAAGACGCTCATTCGAGAACTCGAGTGGCAGGTTAAAAACTCGGATCTGCCTGTAGCCTAAGTCAGCATGGCCGATAGCAACTTTGCTGATAGAACCATCAGCATGCCGGAAAGGAACAGAACTCCCTAGATTAGTGAGGAGCTCCTCACACAGACGTTCCCCGGTTAGTTTTATGTAGACAGCCTGCTTAGCGCCATCCAACTGTATAGCAGTGACTGACGATGGTTCCAGGCGTAATGTCGAGAAAATCCACTCGTGGACTTCGGCTGCGGACCCGGTTTAGAGGAACGTGCGGTCAAACACGCATTTAAGTGTGTTGATACGTGACGTAATTGCGAGTACGGGAACAGGTCGTGGGGTAGAATACATGGTAATTCAATGAAAAAAACGATAAAAGAGAAAGAAAACAAAACACTCACTAGTGTGTACCAAACAACCGATCGCTTCGTGCAGCAGCGAGGGTTGAAATCGCCCCCGACTGAAGACGAGGGTAAGACTAGGCTTACTAACAATTATACAACTATTTAAGAGTATAACGAAGTACCACAACTAAAATATAACATTGTACTGGTGGCAGTGAACTCTGGTTTGAGAGATTACTAAAATAAGGTTATTTTGCATGGTTTTTGTATTGGTGATGATCCTTGACTATTAGTTCCAAAGTGCTCTATGGCAAGACTCAATCTGATAATCTTGAGTATAAATTGATCTGTATTGTACTGGTGGCAGTGAACTCTGAGCAGGTTATGAGTAAAAGCCTCAAATAGGATACATTAATAATACATAAGGGTAGTACAAGAAACAACACTAAATAGTAAATAATAAACCACATTACAATTCTTTAATGATTTGGGTTTTGGTGTGGTTATTTGCTAATTGGAGTTGAAAACCACCCTTGCAAATAATAAGCAGTTTTACTTTTGCAATATAGAATATTTTTACTACTAGTGTTTACGTGGCCTACCTAAATACAGTACCGATAGTATCTGAACAACGTATTGTTTATGGTTGTAATTGGATGAGCGTAGCGAGCGTAGCGAGCGAAGTGAAGACTTCAATTTGACTTTCTGTTTTTTTGTTTGTTTTCCACTCACGTTACCCCAAGAAAAATAGCTCGGGTGTTTTGTTTTTTGTTAGTTTTTCTGTCTGTTTGTTCGCTCTCTACCGGGCAAACGGCACATGCGATCTTGATGAAAATTGGAGGGGACCTTCGAAATCTCTGAACTTAGACTTGCTACGTTTTTGGGTACAATCGAAGAAATATTTCTCATGAATATCGTACTTTTACGATTTTTTTCGATTTTTAGTGCGATATTTTCGTGACATTTGGGCCGATTCTGACCAAACGGGTAGGGCTACAACGTTCATATTTCACACAGACATTAAGGTAATGGTGATGTATTGCTTTCTGAAAGAAAAAGTTGAAAAAGTTAGCCAGAATCTATAGAAATAAAGCTTTTAATATAAGTTTTTTGATTTTTTGTGTAATATTTTCGTGCCATTTGGGCCAATTCTGACCAAACGGGTGGGGCTACAACGTTCATATTATACATGGACATTAAGGTTATGGTGATGTAGTACCTTTTGAAAGAAAAAGTTGAAAAAGTTAGCCAGAATCCATAGAAATAAAGTTTTAATATAAGTTTTTTACGGTAAATAATACCAATTGACAAGAAACAATAGAAACTTGATAACAATCACCTATACAATGCGTAGGCAGCAAAACAAAGCACTTGCAAAAGTAAAGATATCCCATGCAAACTAAAAACTTTAAAAAGCTCATCCATCAACGCGGCGGGACTTTAGCGTTTTCCTAGTTTGTATGAATAAAAACTAAATTACCGGTATCTTCATTTTTCAGCCTGCAACCTGTTTTTTAATATGTTGGCCTATACTGAATGATCCATCGAATTTGCCCAACTCTGCTTGTAGATAGTAATTTTGTTCAGGACTTGACCGACTTGTCCATACCTTGGATCATGAAGAACGGCATTGAGGGCCCAGTGCAGCGAGTCGCAGGTGATGTTCTCGTACTCCAATATGACTCCGATCCCCAACTGGAGGGCCTTGTTCATATTCCACTCTTCGTCCATGTAGATGGGCATACCTACGATAGGTACTCCTCGGTAAACCGTCTCTTGCAAGCTCAGTAGGCCGACGTGCGTGACAAACAATCGCACGTTTGGATGCGCTGAAGACAAATTATTGGATGAGCGAAGCGAAGACTTCAATTTCACTGACCCCCCAAAAAATTTAGCTCGGGTGTTTTTTTTTTTTTTTTTTTTTTTTTTGTATTTTTGTCTGTTTGTTCGCTCTCTACCGGGCAAACGGCATATGCGATCTTGATGAAAATTTGACAGGACCTTCGAAATCTCTGAACTTAGACTTGCCACGTTTTTGGGTACAATCGAAGAAATATTTCTCATGAATATCGTACTTTTACGATTCTTTTCGATTTTTTGTGCAATATTTTCGTGCCATTTGGGCCAATTCTGACCAAAAGGGTTGGGCTACAACGTTCATATTATACATGGACATTAAGGTTATTGTGATGTAGTACATTTGAAAGAAAAGTTGAAAAGTAGCCAGAATTACGTAAGCATTAATTTGATAA
>JAMZAV010002651.1:0-78646 GCA_024449915.1 Sweltsa coloradensis
ATATGTCTCGCTTTCTGCAGTGCTGAAATGGGATTCTCGCCTCAAACGACTAAAATAATACAACTCCTACAGCAAATGACAATTGTAATAATCATTTAATTAAACGGTAATGCATGAATAAACTAACGATATATAGACAGGAATGAAATGAAGTATTTTATAATTCACGTCATTTTACTAATGACACCTACAACTAACAACCATCTATATTTTTATTTCTATAGACCCTGGGCATTGTGTTGATGATGCATTGATTCCTTTTCGAAAGATGTAAATTAAAATAAGATAATTAACCGTTTGTCAAAGGAAGTAAATCTATGGAGCCACCTACTTTACAAGCCCTTGATCGGGTGTTACGGGTGATAAATACTCCGGGACAGTGTTATCAAAGGTGGCATAATCTCATATGTATTTCAATAGAAAGAAAATGTACAGAGGAATACGTATAGAAGTAATGGCATATTTTCATTCTAGTGGATTGGATTTCTCAACGGATATGACTTACGTGACTGTGTACTACGACGTGCCACTGCAGGTAACTATTCCGTATCGCGAGTAATATTTTTGTTGAAGCAAGGTATTATGGTCTCATTATTACTTCGAATAATAATGTTGGCGATGCTGGATTGTTCTGTGCAATTAGTTAGGTGTCGAATGGCAGAGGCAAGTATCATATAGATACCTAGACAAGAACCCTTGATTCACATAATATGGTCGATGGTATCCCTATACACCATTAATATAAGGGTGGAAAAATGTGATAAATAATGTATTTGCATAATATTGAGTTAATTGTTAAACCTATTTGGATGAGCGTAGCGAGCGTAGCGAGCGAAGCGAAGATTCCATTTTACTACACTGGAGAAAAAAATCCGGAATGTTTTTTTCCTTTTTTGTTGTATTTTTGTGTGTCTGTGAACACGATTCCGGCTACACCGATACTCCAATTGCGATGAAATTTTCTGGAGACCTTCGAAATCTCTGAACTTAGAACTGCACCGTACGAAAAATTGATCAAAAAATTATTATCGCAATTTTACGATTTTTTTCGTTTTTCTGTTTGATTTTGTTTGTATTTTTGTGTGTTTGTTAACACGATTCCGGCTAAACCAACACTCCAACTGCGATGAAATTTTCTGGAGACCTTTGAAATTGTTGAACTTAGAACTGTCACCTTTTTGAGCGCAATCGAAAAATTATTTCTTATGAAAATCACAATTTTACGATTTTTTCGTTATTTCTTGTTTTTTCTTTTTGTATTTTTGTGTGTTTGTTAACACGATTCCGGCTAAACCGATACTCCAATTGCGAAGAAATGTTATGAAAACCTTTGAAATCTTTGAACTTAGACCTGCCACGTTTTTGGGTACAATCGAAGAAATATTTCTGATGAATATCGTACTCTTACGTTTTTTTTATTTATTTTTAGTGCGATATTTTTCGTGACATTTGGGCCGATTCTGACCAAACGGGTGGGGCTATAACGTTCATATTTCACATGGACATCAAGGTAATGGTGATGTATTGCTTTTTGAAAGAAAAAGTTGAAAAAGTTAGCCAGAATCTATAGAAATAAAGATTTTAATATGAGTTTTTTTGGGGTTTATAATAACAATTAACAAGTAACAATAGAAACTTGACAACAATCACCTACAATGCATTCAAAAAGCACTTGCAAAGGAAAAGTGGTTCTACAAGAACTAAAAACTTACAAAAAAAAAAAAGCTCATCCATCAACGCGGCGGGACTAAAGCGTTTTCCTAGTATTTTCACATTGTTTGGCAATATTAGCTTTGAGTTCTGATACCCAAAGATATTAGATGTTATTTTTAGAGTCTGCGATGTACCTTGTTCCTCCTTTGTAGCAGAAAATGTAAATTTAAATAACAAATTATTATTAGAATGTAACGACTCATTAATCTTTCTCCATGGAGCTTATGCACGTAAACGTAGGCTAGAAGAGGCTGCTTTGATATCAGTCGCAACATTGATAATTAACTAGGAAAACGCTTAAGTCCCGCCGCGTTGATGGATGAGCGTAATTTTTTTAAACGAAAAAAGCGTAAAATTGCGATTTTTTAATAGATAATTTTTCGATTACGCTCAAATTTCACACGAATATATGAATTCATAAAATTAAAGTTCAGTGAAAAAATCATTACAATCGGATAAAGCATGTAGGTTTTATTCGTCGAAGAAATGTTAAAAATTGAAAAAAATCGTAAAATTGCGATCATCATGAGAAAAGATTTTTCGATTGCGCTCAAATTTCACACGAATATATTAATTCATAAAATTAAGGTTCTATGAAAAAATCATTACAATGGGATAAAGCATGTAGGTGTTATAAGTCGAAGAATTTTTTTAAAAATCGAAAAAAATCGTAAAATTGCGATTTTCATGAGAAATAATTTTTCGATCGATTTTTCCCTCCGTGCAGTTCTTCGTTCAGAGATTTCATAGATCTCCATAAAATTTCATCGCAATTGGAGTATTGGTTTAGCCGGAATCGTGTTCACAGACACACAAAAATACAAAAAAAAAGAAAAAAAAACATTCCGGATTTTTTTCTCCAGTGTAGTGAAATGGAATCTTCGCTTCGCTCGCTACGCTAAATAATGCGCATTAAATAATAATAATAATAATAAAAATATACATTTGTATTTAGAGTCTACCCACTTATATAACTGATTTTCAGTGGGGTGACATTAAACCAAAGCGACCAAGCCAACCCTGCAGGCGCCGACACAATCGACGATTGAGTGATAACCAACCAAAGATCGATATCTTTTAATAATACGACATATATTTATCAGTAGTAGTATGGACAGTGCGAACACCCGCGGATCAACGCCAGAATCAACAAGGCCGATTCAGAACAACTTTGAATGTATTTTTAATTTGCTAGGACGGCTCTAAAATCACCGTATACTGATTCTTAAGACAAGAACTGATGTACTTACGTCCAAATCAGAAGTTTTTGGGAATCGAACCCTGGACCTTCTGCATAGGAAGCAGAGACGCTAACCACAAGATCAGCGAGACACAAATTTGCACATGCGTTTGTTAACCTCACATATTATGTATTGTTTCTCAATATTTATTTTATTAATAAAGCATCAGAAACGCAATCGAGAGACCCGGATATTATACCCCGTGAGATGTTTTTTATTTTCCTTGTTGATTTCCATGATGTGTGCTACCGCAATTCTATTACAAATTGTCATTATTCTTATTTCTTAACTAACACTATCAATTTAATCGTTGTATTTTTTTCCCCCCCTTACCATTTTCATTAGGTATTATTTTTATGTTATTACTCATATCAACCGTATAATCATTGAATTACACATGTATCTAGACCTAATCAGTTTCACAAATTTGTTTCTTATTACTTGACTGATATCAATTCAATGTATTTTGTTTTTCTTTTTATCTCATCACTTTCATCAAAAGATATGCTATCTGAAATGTAAGTTTGTTAGTTTTAGTTTTGTTTTATTTTAGTTTTATTTACGATGGATGTAGGACACAAATGTGTAAGGACTTCAGGTTCGCTTCCTGCATCCACTTCATATTGCTAAGCTGATACATATTATGTAAATGTTTGCCTATGAATAAATAATAATAATAATAATATAACAATTTATTGCGTTTCGTGATGATTTTTTCGTTTTTTTTTTTGCTGCTCATGCCTTTAAATTGACGTTAGGAGATTTGTTTTCAACATTGATATTTTTTACCCAAACATAAGTAGTTATTTAATTGCTATAGCAAATCGCACACTATGATAAGCAGCCTCGCGATCGCGGGCTTGTAGGCAGCCCGATTGCAGGCGTACCACATACAGTGTCGTTGAAAAGTTTCTTCAAGATAAATACCTTGTAGGCCAAGCAACGAACGACCATTTGAGTCGATTTAAACAAAAAATTCCGGGCAAGCTGAATTTTTGCACAAACCTTCCAGAAAGTGTATTAATTAATAAATGGAAAAAAGTCCTCGAAAATCGGGCTGGAGCGTTGGCCGCCATCTTGGAAAATACCTGCAACAAAAATGTTGTTTTCGTATATCTTTAAAAGTGGCGGAAGATAGACAAAATGTTTCAACGGAAAAATATTCCCATAAACTTGCTTCAAAAACAGTGGCTACCATATTTTCGGTAGAGACAGCGGTTACGTCACAAAATCATGGTTTATATGTTACTAATTTCCTCAGATTCGCGCCCAGTATCAAACAATGCCCGATACATCCGTGAGATGAGGATATGAAGCATGAATAGAAGGAAGGAGGAGAAACCCGATACCGGCACGTAGCCAACTCCTTTCGAAAAGTACCAATGGGACCAACGGCTTTACGTCCCATCCAAAAGGACGGTGTAACCTTGACAAGTCATATAGGTTCCTCCACTATCTCGGACTGCCGAGCAGACGTCGAGGAGAACGATGCCGTTACAATAGCTCTCTCGAACCCTCCGTCTGCTCTAACCAGCGGTATGCGTGTGTCTCAAGGCAGAGCGTTTACACACTACCCCTGACCACGCTAGCAGGTTGCTTAACTTCGGTGTTTGAGTGGGAACCAGCTAAACGACCTCGGTTAAACCAATTGGATGTAGATACACTACGATAAAATATACTCCATATAGATTTACAATTTGCACTAGGAGTACTCATGATATTAGGAGTACATGCAATGAAGCAAGCTTCTTTAAATAAGTGTTTATTGGACATAACACTGCTCTTAACAATATTTATTAGTGATATTTCAATTTTTATTCAAAAATCTTTTTCAAACAGAAGGTTGACAAAAGAAAAATTAACAACAATCCATATAAACAAAAATATAAAAAGGAAGCTTCTTTAAAAGGAGCCGTCCCACAGTGCCGCTTCCCGTAAGGCCATCAACCTTTTTTTTCCCCCTATGCCATCATTACTACCTGTCGATAAAGACCATGTTACACTTGTTGGCCTAAGGGGAATTGATTTATTCCCGTTAGGCCAACACCCTGCATTTCATTATCGAAAATACAAAGAAGGTTTGTTGGCGTTGGGGTAATTGATTTATTCCCGTTAGGCCAACAGCGTTTATGCATCGTTTACGGTAAGGAATGGGGCGTTGTTGGCCTTGGGGTAATTGATTTATTCCCGTTAGGCCAACACCCTGCATTTCATTATCGAAAATACAAAGAAGGTTTGTTGGCGTTGGGGTAATTGATTTATTCCCGTTAGGCCAACAGTGAAAATGCATCGTTTACGGTAAGGAGTGGGGCGTTGTTGGCGTTGGGGTAATAAGTCAATTCCCCTTAGACCAACAAACCTTGTTTACATATTCAATAATAAAATGCAGGGTGTTGGCCAAAGGGGAATAAATCAATTACCCCAACTCCAACAACACCCCACTCCTTACCGTAAACGATGTATATACGCTGTTGGCCTAACGGGAATAAATCAATTACCCCAACGCCAACAACGCTTCCTGTAACATGGTCTTTATCGACAGGTAGAAATGATGGCATAGGGGGAAAAAAAAGGTTGATGGCCTTACGGGAAGCGGCACTGTGGGAAGACACCCTTTAAAATGAAGCACAGGTGTTGTCCCAATTGATAGTGGTGGTTTTCATAAACGTGTTCCGCTATTTTGGTTTGGATGAGTGTACTTTGTGCTGGGTAACTTTGCTGTTGAGCTCTTTAACTCGAACTGCCAAAGATCTTTTCGATTCACCTATGTATAAAGAATTAAATTGGCACGGAATAGAATATATTATGGGACTTTTATAAGCCTTTGAGGTTTCGTTTTGGTAAGGATACTCCCGAAAGTACCAGTTGAACCAAAAATCACCCGAATGCCTAAAGGTGCCATTATTCTTCTATTCTTCTCTGGTAATTTGGGATAGTTGACTATGCTGGTGATGGTTTTAAAACTTAGAACTTTAGAACTACTTGATTATTTCAACTGTTTGTTCAAGAGGCAATTCACCATCAGGCTTTGGGAAACATAACGCCTAAGACCAGTCCCTGTCGTAACCATTCCGTTCCATAGCGTTCATGATTGTGGAGAAGTTCGTTTTCTAGACCTCCTCTAGGGAAGAACAGATGGAATGTGCTCGGTAAACAAAGCCTTTCACCACGCCGCGGCTTTCCTTGCCATGAGCTGGATGACAAGAATCAGCTCTGATCTGACGATGATCTAATCTGTATGTGTAGGTTTTCTGTACACCGTAGTTATCAGACGATCCTTATCTCTCCGTATGTACACATCCAGAAAAGGTACCATCCTCCTTGTTCTTCTTCAAAAGTAAAGGTGATGATATTTTGATGAAGAGTATTAGATCAGATAAAAGGGCTAGCATTTCCTCTCGACTACCCATGTACACACAGGTTTCTAAAAACTCCATATAGTCTATTCCGTGACAATGTGGTTCTTTATACATACGCGAATCGAAAAGACCTTTGGCAGTTCGAGTTAAAGAGCACAAGAACAATGTTACCCAGCACAAAGTACACTCTTCAAAAATAGCAGAACACGTTTATGAAAACCACCACTTCATCAATTGGGACAACACCTCTGCTTTATGTCATGAAAGCAATCGAGATAAAAGGAAGTTTAATGACGCTTGCTTCACAGCATTTACTCCTAAAATCATGAGTACTCCTAGTGCACATTGTCCACCTTTATTGAATATTTTTTGTCCTAGTGTATCTACATACTAAGAAAACGCAAAGTCGTTGTTAAACGAGTGAGTGAGCCATGTGTTGAGTACCCGGTAACATTCCTTTTCTTCCCCCTACCTTAGGCCTCCCTAGCCTATCATAGGCTACAGTGGAGCATTATGGCCTTAAGTTGACGTGCCTTTATACCAAATAAACTTAAAAAACACAATTATTTATACCAATATCATAATCAATTTAAATGCAAATGTTTCCGGGTACTCAACACATGACTCGCTCACTCGTCTAAACGATTTTGGCGTTTTCCTCATCTAGTTGGCTAAGGTGCCGTTATGCCTGCAATGTGGGAGACCTGGGTTCAATCCCCTGGACGACAAAGATTTTGTAATTTCTAGATTGTATTTTTAAAACTATTAAACATGTTTTGAAATGCGTATTACGCAGTGTAGTTTGTCATCTGTGACATTTACTATGGAAAACATAGTCAGTACGAAATACGTGTAAATATTGCAAGGTTTACTCAATTTTGGAGCGAAATTTGGGGGTAACTTGAGCGTGCCAAATTCGATAAACCTTGGGCACGGCATTTCACGGCCAGGCAAATAACAACCAAAAACATTTTTTCCAAATCAAAACCATTGTCGTTAAATAATTTCTCCACATTGGCAGCCTATTTTTTCAAATTATTATTTCTTGTAGGTTTAAATCGCAATGGATCTAGCTGATTTTGTTAGCAGTTCTCAGTAAACTTGTACCGATGTCTGTTTACAATTTCAGCGCAATCTGTTCAGCGATTCGGCTGATTTTCGACGTACAGTCAGACAGACCCACAGACTCACGAAGTGCCATATTTCTGAATGGAAAATCCTCAGTCGCTACGCTCCCTCGTCTAATAATTCTACGTAATGTAAACTTGATGTTGATGTAGTCAATAATCTACATCTTGTAATTTTCTCATCTTCACCAATTGTAATCTAGTGCTACGATACTGCATATTATATTTATATCATGTTTTTATTTTATTTTCATCATTTGTGTTGGCAGATATGTTTCATGGTCATTTTGTTTATAATTTTCTCCAATTATTTGGATTGTTGTTATCCTTCCTTTGTTCAGCCTTCAGTTTGAAAAAGTTTTTTAAATAAAAGTCGAAATATCACAAGAAAATATTGATTAAGAGCAGTGTTATGTTAAATACACACTTATTTAAAGAAAAATACCTGTTCTACTAGTTCCTTTAGTCTAGGTAAACTTGTAATCTACTTTGATATCAGATAAACAGAATAAAAATTCATCTAGGTACATCGTTCAAATATTATCGTTGATTAGACGAGAGAACAAAGTGACTCAAGCTAGACTTTGTCTGTTCCTGTATGAGTGTGTGAGTGAGAGAGTTTGAGTGTGTGAGTGAGAGAGTGTGAGTGAGTGAGTGAGTGAGTGAGTGGAGTGAGAATTAGTGAGTGAGTGAGTGTGTGAGTGAGATGAGTGCGCTTCAGAACTGCCAGTACTGACCAGATTGCGCTGAAATTTGAAGCAGACGTCTTTACGGTATTTAAGGTGATGTTAACATTTCCAGCGAAATCCGCGTTACGATCTAAACTCACAAAAAATAAAAAATATGAAGAATGTGAACCTGTGATGTCAATTGTTTATATTTTTCGCATTAATTAATCACGGTTGTTGCTAGGGCCTCCTGAGCAACAAACAATGAAAGTAGCTATCATACTAGGAAAACGCCAAAGTCGTAGACGACACTAGAGCCATGCTAGAAGCATGAGAGCCATGTGTTGAATTCCTGGGAACATTTGTATTCCTAGAGCGTAATAGGCTAGAGAGGAAAAACCTGTCTGGATCCAGCCTTTGGTATAGGGGGAGGAAATGGAATGTTCCCGGGTACTCAACACAAGGCTCGCTCACTCGTCTAATAACGACTTTGGCGTTTTCCTAGTATAAAACTTGGAGGTCTGATTTAGCTACTAGGCCGCTTCGCGAACGCTTTTTTTTGTCGCGTTGATGGATGAGCTTTTTTATAAGTTTTTAGTTTGCATCGGATCTCTTTACTTTTGCAAGTACTTTTTGAACGCATTGAATGTGGTTGTTTTCAAGTTTCTATTGTTACTTGTTAATTGTTATATTAAACCTAAAAAAAAACTCATTTTTAAACCTTTATTTCTATGTATTCTGGCTAACTTTTTTTACTTTTTCTTTCAAAAGGCAATACATGACAACGTTGTAGCCCCACCTGTTTGGTCAGAATCGGCCCAAATATCACGAAAATATCGCATACAAAATCGAAAAAAATTTAAAAGCACAATTTTTCATGTGACATATTTCTTCGATTGTACCCAAAAACGTAGCAAGTCTAAGTTCTGAGATTTCGAAGGTCCCCTCCAATTTTTATTAATATCGCATTTGCCGTTTGCCCGGTAGAGCGCGAACAAACTGACAAACAAACAAAAAAAAAACAAAAAAAAAACATTGGAGCTAAATTTTTTGAGGGGTCAGTGAAATTGAAGTCTTCGCTTCGCTCATCCAACAACAAAATTATATGAAATGGTCGCCTAACGATATTTGGAGAATGTGTAGTTGTAAAGAAAACTTCACAAGCATCACCATAGAAAATACGTTATTATTTGACCATAGTCTGTACCATCATAGCCAGCGGTTTAGCCCACTCGAACACCGAACGAAGTTAAGCAAACTCGGGCGTGGTCAGGGGTATAGTGGGTGACCGCTCTGCCCTGAAACTCACGTATACAGAAAGTTAGAGCAGACGGGGGGGTTCGAGAGCTAGTATAACGGCTTCGTTCTCCTCGACGTCTGCTCGGCAGTCCGGGTTAGTGGAGGAACTTATATGACTGTCATGGATACTTTTCGAATGGAGTAGGGACGTTAAGCCGTGGTCCCTTGGATACTTTTCGAATGGAGTAGGCTACTTGCCGGTATCGGGTTTCCCCTTCTCCCTTCTGCTCATACTTCATCCTCATCTATCACCACTCATCGTCTCGAATAGCCAAAGTGCATTAATATGAGACGTTAATTAATATCCAATCAAATCACAATACCATGTACCATGTCTTCTCCCGGCACAAAGAAACCTATGTAAATATTCGCCCGATACGAAGGTCGCTTTGTTGAGAAATAACACAGACTTCTAGTCCTCTCAGTTGACTTTTAATGCATCGATGATAACACACACACAATAATGTTAAATACCCTAACAATCTTGAGTTAGTGTGTCAAGTTCGATCATTCGGAAACTATAGCAGGTAAGCTCTTCCACGCTTGACTACAGCTACTATTTGATTAATATCTATCCTATTCAGCTATAAATACTGATTTACAAACATTTATGCGTAACTGATAAAAACTATTTCATAGCTTATATTCTACATATATAATAATTGGATGAGCTTAGTGAAGACTTTAATTTGACTCCCGAGAAGAATCACTGAGTATTCATTCGCTCTCTTCCGGACAAGCGCGGCTACTCGATGAAATCTTCAGAGAACCTTTGAAATCTATGAAAATAAACCTGTCGAGTTTTTTGGGTACAATCAAAAAAATATTTCTCGTGAAAATAGGTATACTTTAACGATTTTTTAAATTTTCAGTTCAATATTTTTTCTGATTGTTTGCTCCATACTGGACAAAGGCTTCTCCGATCTTGATGAAGTTTTCAGGGTACCTTAGAAACGTTTTATGTTTGTCTTCAATAGAAGAAACCTTTTTTTTTTTAAATTTGAACGTTGTAGACCCACCCGTTTAGTCTGAATCTCCGGGTATTGAAATAATTGAATGAGCGAAGCGAAGACTTTAATTTCACTGACCCCCCCCCCCCCCCCCCCCAAAAAAAAAATGAAGCTCGTGTGTTTTTTTGTTTTGAATTTTTGTCTGTAAGTTTGCGCTCTACCGGGCAAACGGCATACGCGATCTTGATGAAAATTTGAGGGGACCTTCGAAATCTCTAAACGTAGACTTGCCACGTTTTTGGGTACAAAACAATCGATCAAATATTTCTTATGACCATTGTACTTTTACGATTTTTCTCGATTTTTAATGAGATATTTTCGTGATTTTGACTAACGGCTACTCTGATCTTGATGAGACTTTATAGGAACGTTTAACATTACTGAAATTGTGTTATGATTCAAGAGACATTTTTAGAAATATTTCTCATAGAAATCGTACTTTTACAATTTTCCCAGGTTTTTAATACGATATTTTCGTGACATTTGGGCCGATTCTGACCAAACGGGTCGGGCTACAACGTTCATATTTTACATTTACATAAATGATTATGGTGATGTATTGCCTTTTGAAAGAAAAAGTTGAAAAAGTTGGCCAAAATTCATAGAAATAAAGGTTTTAATATAAGCAAGCCTTTTACAGGTGTATAGATTAACAAGTAATATGAAGTAATTATAGAAAAAGTAATGAGATCCCACTTAAAAACGTAATCATTGGACAGAAATATTCCAAAAAAAAGCTTATCCATCAACGCGACTGGCAAAAGCGTTCGCGAAGAGACCTATCCTTGTGTCGACCCAAGTAACACTCTGTCTATCATCCAAGTGAAAAGGAACCGGTGGTTTTGTGCACAATACAAATGTAAATAATCCCCATTACCTGTAATGGCCTGTCCATCTTGACCCGTATTGACAGTTTCAAACCACATGGACCTCTTTGGAATCTGTACCAGCCTGTATTTGAGAACGTCCCCTTTTATATAACTGAGTGTCCACTAATTTGCTCGAACATGAAGATTTAGAAATGGTTGCGTTTTACATTAGTTTCAACAAAGAAGGCGGGAGGCCTCAATACAACCTGCGTCTTTTCAGTTTGATGATTGACAGAGTGTTACTTGGGTCGACACAAGGTATCTTAGCTGGAATATTTCGTGTTCGGCGAAAAAAACGAGTTGAGAACGCAGTAAGAGGCGGGAACATTACTGACTGTAGGTAGGCTCTGAGCTTGTTTTGTTTGACATTGTAATTTTTTTGCCTGCTCTGAGGGTTGGAGTATGAATGGATGTGTATAACAATAGGGTTATTGACCGTTAGGTGGCTCTTAACCCCCCCTCCCCCCCCTCGAACTAATGCTACCATATGTTTTCTTAAAGGAAATTAATCGTTCTTTCCATTTCTGCCTGTTTGCCAATTGGCAGCTGGGGCGTTTAGACGGTAGGGGTGTCCAAAGTCACATATGCAAATATATGTTAAAATATTTTTTCTAATGCAAATTAATCTTCATTTTATAATTTGATTGCAAGACCTCACATCATACATGATGTCAAAACATAATACACCTACTGATTTGCTATATGTACACACAGGGTTGTCCAAAAAGTCACAAAATAGTATGAAACTTGTGGCGGCCATTCTTTCATCTGTACGTATATAACCCCCTCGAACTTATAACAGTGTGTGTTTTCTCAAAGCTGAAACTATGTTCTGCTCATGCGTGCATGTTTGTCAGTTAACATCTGAGGCGTTTAGACGGTAGGGGTGTCCAATGTCTCATAAGCAAACATATGTTCATATATTTTTCCTAGGTAAAGTTTATCTGTATTTCATAATTTGTTTGCACAACCTAACATTGTGCACGATGTACAACCCTAAAACAACAATTACGGATTTGTTTATGGTATATACAGGGTTGTCCAAAAAGATATATGATGTTATGCAACATAGAGCAGCCTTCTTACATCTGTATGTAAATCATCCCCTCGAACTAAAAATAAAGGCTGCTCTTATAGCTGAAACTATATGCTTTTCCACGAATGCATATTTGTCATTTGGTAACTGGGACGTTTATATTTTAGGTGTATCGTGTAGGAAGTTACAATTATACTAAATGATTGAATATTTCGTGTGTTGCAAGTTGATCAACAATAATTATTCATACTTAGTTAAATGTTTGAACTCCAAACCGCATGCACGCCGTTGCACGGTGAAAATGTTTTTCTATCATTTCATTGTGTATTTTACTATTTTCTGTTAGTATTCACAAGGTTGTCCAAATCTCCAGTAAGAATATGCAGCTTGTGGCTTTCTTTCCAGATGTACATTTGAGTATACTTTTATAGCTAATAGGGACGCATAAATTGTTTTAGAATTATATACATTTATTTCACATTCAACCCTGTTTATAGTATGCACAGGGAAACTAGTCAAAATAGATGGGATGCAGAAAGTCTGTAGGCCTACTATACGGCAGAAAGAACCATATTCGGAGAGTTTGTAATGGTTTATATTAAAAGTAAGTAGCTCGTTCTTATCCTCTTGATCACGTACACCCTCGAACAGAAGTAAATCAAGGGATGGGTGTAGTCAATACAACTAGACACCCTGATTTAGGTACTTATGGTCGCTGATATGCATCATTGTCATTAGGAAATGCCAATATAATTCTCGTAATAACGAACAAGATTGAACATCTTGATTAATCACCGAGAAGAAGTCCCCTCATTGCCATAATTTAGATATACAAAACGCACTAGCGGTGTCAAATTGTAGATACGAATACAGTTCTACCTAGTCATTTTTGTTCCAGATAATGCACACAGCTTGGCTATGAGTATGACTGCTGTATATGCTGTCTATAAGCCCTATTGTGCATTGTGTATAGCTGATTAGTATCACAACTCGGCCAATGGAAAAACTTTCTCTATACCTAAAATTATTTCTTTCAAATTTGTACAACAAAATACAAACAGTAAAAATTAAGATAATAGCATCTAGCTATAGGCTACGTGCAGCTCTAATCAGTATTTATGGCTTCACCTTCATCACAAACTCCTTGGGTTATCTGTGGTCATCACAAGTAGCTGTGTAGGGTGATACTAATATCCTGCCAAGGCTGTAGGGTGTATTATGTTTTGATGTATGTTGATGAGATGAGAAAGAGATTAGCTGTTCTAAATTAAAGATTATAGTTGAATATCACGAACATTGGGTGGATAATTATTATTGCTATACAGTGAGTCCGTAATAACTGTACATATCTGTATGTATGTATGTATGTATGTCTGTGTGTAGGCTACATGTGTAATTCAATATAGTCGGTATAAGCACTTCTGAGGGACCATTAGTATGATTATTAGTGTCAGAAGTACATACACATTGATTCCATACATAAAGATTCAATACATTCCATTCTTTTATACTTTTGGCTGTGTGTTTTCTCACATATGAGAAAACAATTTTTTGTAGATACAGGTTCGGGGCAGGGAAGAAATGTGGGAATAATATTAGTGATTGTATTTTGAAAGATATTTGAAAATTTTACAAGAGCGAAGAGAACTACGGCAATATTAAAAACAACATTAAGCGACTTTGAATACCCCTGCAGGTCAAACGCCCCAGCTGCCAAATGGCAAATAGGTGGATTATTAATCGTGATTTTTTTCTGAACAAAACTGCTATAGTGAAAATTAGTTCGGGGGGCCCTGAAGGGTCGCTCCCTTTGCACCTGACGGTATATTATGATCGAGTTTGACCTTATTCAAACAATTCTTTACAAGAACACAACACACTATTTGGACAAACCTGTATTAAAACAGCACATCATTATATTGTTTAGGTTAGAATATAAATTCGGTGATGACTGGGCCAACTAATACATTGATTTTGCCCTATTTTTATTGTTATTTCTCTCAAATTGCTGTAATTTGAATTCAAAATTTTGGACAACCCTGATAAAAATTATAATTCTTTGCTAGGCTCACACACAATACGTATTCTTAGACAGGTTTACTGATTTTAGTAACATGAACACATTTTTAGCATTTAAAAAAAATGTTGTATATTAGCAATAATATAAAACCCAGCATTTTGGACAGCCCTTGAATTGTTTTTGCATAATTTATTTTTTAAATTCAGTGGTTCTTTCATTTTATGTATAAAATAAAGCTTTAATGCGGATTATATGTTCAATCTTTAATGTTAAAGTGTATAAAACAGTAAAATCGATTATTATTAATTTTGGGCACCCCTTTACAAAAATTGAAATCGCTTTTGTTTTAAAAAATCAAAAATAATGTGGAAAATGATAATTAAAAATAATTTTGGAATTTTATCAAAAACTTTGACCGTTATAGCAGGTCAAAGTTTCGCAACTTTCGACTTTGGACACCCCTGGAGGTCAAACGCCCCAGCTGCCAAGTGGCAAACAGGTAAATTATAAATCGTGATTTTTTTCTGAACAAAACTGCTATAGTGAAAATTAGTTCGAGGGGGGGGGGGGAGGGTCGCTTCCTGAGCACCTAATGGTCTATTACGTTGACAACAGTGAATCTTATAATTATTAGCAATATAAAAATAAAATACCATTAGTAAAAAGTATGATAAAATGTACGTTTATAAAATTTGAATGAACTAAATCGGACTTCATGGGCAGTTTTAAGCCACTTATCATTAGACCAATTAACAACTTAAAACCTGACTCCAGAGTCCGATTTTGTTAATTCAAATTTTATTAAACACACAGTGTATCATACGTTTATTAATAGTATTTATTATTATTTTGCTAACGATTTTAAGATATAATTTTTATATTGGGTAACTTTGTCAATCACATACATCAATACAACCCAAGTGGATCGACCAGTCTCTTTATGGTCTCTCTCTCTCCTTTCTTTGAAATAGTCAATTATCGTTTCCAGGTAGCTAGACTCTGGAAAGACTTATAAAAACTGTCACCTGTACAAGAAGTTACACAATAAAAAATTAAATCTTATAATTATTAGAAATATAAAAATAAAATACTATTAATAAAAAGTATGATAAAATGTACGTTTTATAAGATTTGAATGAACAAAATCGGACTTCATGGACGGTTTTTAAGCGATTTTTTATTATACCAATAAACAACTTAAAAACCAACTCCAAAGTCCGATTTTGTTCATTCAAATTTTATAAAACACACAGTGTATCACACGTTTTATTAATAGCATTATATTATTATTTTCGCTAATAATTGTAAGATATCATTTTTGGGTTGGGTAAACTTATCAATCAAATACATCCTGCAACCCAAGGGGACCTACCAGCCTCTTTATGGCGCTTCCTTTCAGTTTCTCGACAATGCCAGTCTTTGAAATGGTCAATTATAATTTCCAGGTAGGTAGACTTGGGAAAGGCTTATAAAAAACTGTCGTCCTTACAAGAAGTTTAATGGATCGCCAATAGATAGTAGCACAATCAATCAAATTTCAGCCACATATTTTGAGTAATCTTATAGAATTTGACCTCTTAGCTAAGAACTTTCAAATATGTGTAAATCAAAACTTAAACATCCCGGTTTGTCGCGTCATTCTATCTTTAGTCGTTTTCAAGATAATTGAGCATTTGTTTGCCCTTTGTTTTAGATATAGCTGTTCATTAAAACTAAAATGTGATCAAGCATTGTTTAAGTTAAAGTCCAATTTGAACAACGCAATTTACCCGATTCAAATATTCGTAATAGTTTTCTCTAAAAATGTGGCCAAAGTTTGCATTTTTCTTGTACTCATCTGGCTCTAAGATACGGGCTCTTAACACAGCTATAGAATAAAAATAGTGCATTGAATGAATGAATATTATTCTTCCTTTCTTCATAGTTCTGTACTTATCTTGATTTTTGTGTTCACGGGTGGAGGTGAGTAACTGTGATACAAACATCATTTCTTTCTAGTTCTGTATTTATCTTGATTTTGTGTTCAGGGGGGGGGAGATGATAACGTGATATGATCGATTTTTTTCTTCATAGTTCTCTACTATTTTGATTTTTGTGTTCACGGGGGGATTGATGATAACGTGTACTGATCGATCATTTCTATATTTCGTATTATCTTGATTTTTTTTCAGGGGGTAAATGATGAAACTGTGATACTGACGATCATTTTTTTCTATTTCTGTACTTATCTGTTTTTTTGTGTTCAGGGGGGATTGATGGTGAAACTGGAACTAAAGATCATTTTTTCAGTTCTGTATTATTTTGATTTTTGTTCCGGGGGTGGAGGGATGATGATAACTTGATACTGACGATCTTTTCTTTCTAGTTTGATTTATCTTGTTTTTTGGTTCACGGGGGATGGATGATGAAACTGTGATATGATCGATCATTTTTTATATTTCTTATTTATCTTGATTTTTGTTTTCACGGGTGGAGAATGATATAACTGTGTTTTACTGATCGATCATTCTTTTTGTTCTGTACATCTGTTTTTTTGGGGGTCAGGTGGAGAATGATGATAACGGGAACTGACGACTTTTCTTTCTAGTTCTGTATTATCTTGTTTTTTGTGTTCACGGGGGATTGATGGTGAAACTGTATACTGATCGATCATTTTTTTAGTTCTTTTTTATCTGTTTTTTGTTTCAGGGGGATGAATGATGATAACTGTGATATGATCGATCTTTTCTTTCTGTTCTGTATTTATTTTGTTTTTTGGTTTTCAGGGTGGATTGATGGAGATAATTTGGATACTGACGTCATTCTTTCTAGTTCTGTACTTATCTTGATTTTTGTGTTCACGGGGGGGATGGTGATGATAATGTGTTTATGATCGATCATTTCTTTTGTTCTGTACTTATTTTGATTTTGTTTTTCACGGGTGGTTTGATGGATGATAACTGTGATACTGATCGATCTTTTTCTTCATAGTTCTGTATTTATTTTGTTTTTTGTGTTCACGGGTGGATGAAGATGATAACGTGACTGCGATCATTTCTTTTAGTTCGACTTATTTTGATTTTTGTGCCCCGGGGTGGATGGATGAGAAAAATGTGATAGATCGATCATAACATATTTTATTAATAGTCTTGAGTGAGCATGCATGCAGAAGGTTGTGTTGTAGGGTTTGCTTTGCTACGTTGTCGTTGTAGATTTGGTAGGGGGGGGGCGGGGAGGGGGGGGGGAGGGGGGACTTGGCGGCGCGAACGGGAGAAATGGTGCGTACGCCGGGACATGTACGTAGCGCTTCCCGCGCGAAAGCCTGCCGCCACCCCTCCCACAGTTGTGGCAATCCCTGTATCTCCCGCGGAGTTCAGGAGTGTATGAAGAAACGGAGCTCACGCGAACCGCGATCCCGTGATCGACGCGGCCGGTGTCCCCGCTCGCTTTAAACCCCAAAAAATTGACGGCAATACCTCCTATCTACCCAAATTTTAGATCAGGAATGTATGTTGCAGAGGAGAGCGGGAAGCTCTATGGGGTTTCGCAAGGGAATATTTTTTTTTAGATTCTAGTAGAAATGGGTTTTTTAATAGTCTATCTTAAAATCTGATTGGATGAACGAGGCGAAGACTTCAATTTTATCACCACCCCAAGAAATTAGCTTGGGTGTTTTGTTTTGATTTTTTTTTTTGCTTTTTTTTCGTTTGTTCGCCCTACCCGAAAAAAAGTGACAAACAGCATATTATGCGATCTTAGTGAAAATTGTAGGGGACCTTCGAAATCTCTGAATTTAGACCTGCCACGTTTTTGGGCACAATCGAAGAAATATTTCTCATGAATATCGTACTTTCCGATTTTTCCGATTTGTAATGCGATATTTTCGTGATATTTAGCTCGAGACCGGGCAAACGGCTACTCCGATCTTGATGAAACTTTATGGGAACGTTTTAAATCACTGGATTTTTTTATATTTTTTGAGATTGTTTGATTTTTCAACCGTAAACATATTTCTCATTGAAATCGTGCTTTTACGATTTTCCCCAGATTTTAATGCAACATTTTCGTGATTTTTGGGCATATTATGACCAAACGGGTGAGGCTACAACGTTCATAATTTACATGGACATTAAGTTAATGGTGATGTAGTGCCTTTTGAAACTAAAAGTCCAAAAAGTAAGCCAGAATTCATAGAAATAAAGGTATTAATATAACCCTTTTACAGGTGTAATTAACAAGTAACTGTAGAAGCTTGACAACAATCACCTACAATGCGTACAAAAAGCATGTCTTTGGGCCTCGAAATATTTAACATTCTATTTTTAATCAATTTTACCATACGGTAGCAATTAATACAACTTTATATAAAAATTAATTAGCCTAATTTAACAAAAATAATTTTGTAATTGAACTTTAAAAAGGAATGGGATCCTACTTATACTAAAAACGTAGTATCATTGGACAGATTTTTTTTAAAAAGCTCATTCATCAATGCGACTGGAAAAAGCGTTGGCGAAGCGGCCTAGTAATAAGTGACGAATTACGGAATTAGCCAGGAAAAGCTAGGAGTAAAGCTAACATACGAAAGTGATTGCGAGCGTGTTTCGAGACAACAAACTCTGATTTCACACACATAAAATTGTTTAATAAACTACCGACTGAACTAAAAAACATAGGCTCATTAGACCGTTTTAAATACTCAGTAAAAAAGTTCCTTATCTCAAAAGCTTATTACTCCATAAACGAGTATTTAGTTGAGAACCTAGTATAATTAAGTTTAGTTTAGTTAGACTCAAGATTATGAAAGTGTAATTCATGAACATATTTCTTGTCTATTTATTTATATAATAATTTATAACTATAAGTTTTACTGTTCTCTATATTTTCTATATTTTGTCTGTACATCTGAAAATGCTTCTTGCAAAATGTAGATACTTTGACAATAAACCATTTATTATTATTATTATAATTGGATGAGCGTAGCGAGCGTAGTGATCGAAGCGAAGATTCCATTTCACTACACTGGAGAAAAAAATCCGGAAAGTTTTTTTTTTGTTGTTGTACTAAACCGATACTCCGATTGCGATGAAATTTTATGGAGGCCTTCGAAATTTCTGAACTTAGAACTGCCACGTTTTTGAGCGCAATCGGGAAATTTTTTCTTATAAAAAACGCAATTTTACGATTTTTTTCGATTTTTAAAAAAATTCTACGACTTATAACACCTACATGCTTTATCCGATTGTAATGATTTTTTCACAGAACCTTAATTTCATGAATTAATATCGTGTTGAGCGCAATCGAATAATTATTTCTTATGAAAATTGCAATTTTACGATTTTTTTCTTTTTTTTTTAAATTACGATTTATTAAAAAAATTAAGTTAATTTTTTATTTTATTTTATTTAATTGAAAAAAATCTTCGACAAAGTAATGATTTTTTCACAGAACAACAGAAAATTCGCGTAACACGTGGCAGCTCAATGCACCAATTACGCTCATCCAATAACGCGGCGGGACTTAAGCGTTTTCCTAGTTATTATTATATTATTATTTTTTCACCCAGAAGGAATGTTCGTAGACCCCAACCAAATTTGCTTTGTGTTGCCAAGAACCCAAATCTCCCCGAGTATGATAGTTTTAAAATTCATATTTCATGACAGCTGGGTCACACCTCGAAATCGACCCAACTTGGCTTGCCCGACAAGGAAAGGTGTCTGAGTGTGTAAGAGCACCGCATAGTATTAGTAGTTTTAGATTATTCGCGCCTCCAAGATAAAACAATTTCTATAAATGTGAGTTACCACCTTATACACAACTTTCCAAGGGGCGGAGCGTAAGGGGTGACGCGGGGGGACAAGGGGTCAGCTTGGTTTTAAATTCAAAGTCTTTTTGACTTGCTAAACGTACGTACTGATAGGAATATTCAGAGGTTATACTGAATTAAAAATTAATTGCAGGAGTCAGTGTCGTTACTACGGGGGGCGAAAGGGGGTTACCGACCACCCAAATTTGGACGGCGGGGTGGGGGCGTAATTCTGTGGCAAGATTTTGTAAACTGACAATAAAACTGCAATCGATCTTCACAATTTCATAAATTATCAACGAAACCATACTAAAACCTAATAAAGTACCACCATTAGCCATGATAAAAATAAAAATAAATTTGGGGCTATGCACCTAACTATAGTAAACTGGTGTTTTAGTCTATCACAAGGCAACGCCTAGGAGAAGTGATCGGCAGAGGCTGAACAAACTAATCAGCGTCAGTGAACGAGGTAGAGATAAGACAGTCTGCTCATGCACACATTGTATTGTTATCCACAATGGTATAACGAAACGTCTCTGCACGTATTACAGTGAATAGTAGAATAATGAGTCGCGAGTGTTCTTACTATTCTAGTTTCGCTCCTAGTGCTATCCTGCTATGCGGCAATAAATATACTACCACTAGTTAGTCTAGGCCTGCCTATACTTATAAGCTTAATAACTTAATTCAATGTATTTATAAGATGATTAGTTATAAAATAAAATAAATTGTATTTAAAGTCTACCCACTCAGTTATACAACTGATTTTCAATGGGGGACAGTAAATCAAAGCGACTAAGCCAACCCTGTAGGCCCCAACGCAATCGACGAGTGAGCGATAATCAATTAAAGATCGATATTTTTTTAATAGGAAATGTAGCAATCAGCGGTATGGACAGTGCGAACACCCGCGGATCAACGCCAGAATCAATAAAGCCGATTCAGAACAACTCTGAATGTATTATGTGCCTCGTTGCTAGGACGGCTCCAAAGTAACCGTTACAAACTCCTAAGACAAGAACTGATGGACTTAAGTCCAAATCAGAAGTTAAAAAACTTCGTACTTTGACGGGAATCGAAATCTGGACCTTCTGCTTTGGAAGCAGATACGCAAGCCACAAGACCAACGAACGTAGTAATTTGCGCATCTTTCCGGACGCCTACATTTACACTGGCATTGTTGCACTTTTGCCGAACTCAGTGCTGTCAATCGCAATATGGATCACGGTAAAAAGACGTACGTAAAATCAACCTTTAAACCCGCTGAATCCTTGAATGAAGATCATGAAGAAAGTGCAGTCAATGTGTGCGATGTTGCTAGAAACTGTACAGAAAGTAGAAACACTCCCGAATGATTTGGGTTTTAAATCATCTAAACGAGTTCACTCAATTTTATGCTTCCAACTTCTGAATCCGTATTAAAACATTTTCTTTCTGAAATGCATGTAGTACAACGTGTGCAGTTTTTTGGGATTTGGAAAGTAAATGCTAAAAAATTTGCACAGCTTTTCTTAACCGGAAATGAAGGGTAACACTTTTCTAAAACATTATTGGATTTTAATGATAATTCAAATCTACCATTTCTTAAAAAATATCAATAATCTATAGGGTTTAAATAAGTAAATAAATAAATAAATAAATAAATAAATAAATAAATAAATAAATAAATAAAAAAATAAAAAAAAATAAAAAAAATAAAAAAAAAAATAAATAAATAAATAAAAAAATAAATAAATAAATATATAAATAAATAAATAAATAAATAAATTGTATTTAGAGTCTTCCCACTCAAATATATAAATGATTTTCAGTGGGGGACAGTAATTCAAAGCGACCAAGCCAACCCTGTAGGCCCGACGCAAACGACGAGTGAGCGATAACCAACCAAAGATCGATATTTAAACGAGGGAGCGGAGCGACTGAGTGTCTCCATTCAACTCAAACGGCCCTCATTCTGTGATTCTGTCTGTCTGTACGTCGAAAATCAGCCGAACCGCTGAACAGATTGGGCTGAAATTTTAAACAGACATCCGGTACGAGTTTACTGAGAACTGTTAACAAAATCAGGTAGATCCATTGCGATTTAATCCTAAATAAAAATGTGATTTTTATAATATCGATAGCATTTGTTTAGTAGCAGCTAGCTGGACTTGATCTACGTTAGCTTGAATGGCTTAGTAGTAAGAATTTAGCCTACCGCGCGGAGGGTTGGGGTTCGATACCCGTTAGTTCAAACTTTTTTTATATTTTACCACCCACATATTATTTTTGAGGGGTGTTAAATGGGTAAAAAAAAATATGTGATTTTGTTTTATCTAGGAAATTAATTAATGTTTCACGCTAATACGTTTTGAACACGATTCGC
Organism: Sweltsa coloradensis; assembly: GCA_024449915.1. Taxonomy (NCBI): domain Eukaryota; kingdom Metazoa; phylum Arthropoda; class Insecta; order Plecoptera; family Chloroperlidae; genus Sweltsa; species Sweltsa coloradensis. The sequence continues at coordinate 22,496 of JAMZAV010002651.1, forward strand.
ATTTTGAATGTTCAATTTTAACTAGGGAAACGCCAAAGTCGATGTAAAACGAGTGAGTGAGCCAAGTGTTGAGTACCCGGGAACATCCCCTTTCCTCCCATAGGTTACCTAAGGCTGGATCTAGCCCAGTATGGGGAATGATACCGGGTACTATGTCACACAAGTGTTGAGTACCCGGGAACATCCCCTTTCCTCCCATAGGTTACCTAAGGCTGGATTTAGCCCAGTATGGGGAATGATACCGGGTACTATGTCACATGGCTCACTCACTCGTTTAATAACGACTTTGGCGTTTCCCTAGTTAAACGAGGGAGCGGAGCGACCGAGTGTCTCCATTCAACTCGAACGGCTCTCATTCTGTGATTCTGTCTGTCTGTCTGTACGTCGAAAATCAGCCGAACCGCTGAACAGATTGGGCTGAAATTTTAAACAGACATCCGGTACGAGTTTACTGAGAACTGCTAACAAAATCAGCTAGATTCATTGCGATTTAATCCTACAATAAATAAAAATGTGATTTTTAAAATATCTATAGCATTTGTTTAGCAGCAGCTAGTGGGACGATAACTACGTGGCTTGCATGGCCTATTGGTAAGCATTCAGACTACCGCACGGAAGGTTGGGGTTCGAAACCCATTAGTTTGAACTTTTTTATATTTTTCACCCACATATTATTTTTGATAGGTGTTAAATGGGAAATAAAACTTAGGTGATTTTGTTTTATCTTGGAAATTTGGTAATGTTTCACGCTAATACGTTTTGAACATGATTCGCATTTTAAATGTTCAATTTAAATAACTAGGGAAACTCCAAAGTCGTTGTTAAACGAGTGAGTGAGCCATGTGTTGAGTACCCGGGAACATCGGCTTTTCTCCCATATACCTAAGGCTCGATCTAGCCCAGTATGGGGAATGATACCGGATACTATACACATGGGTCACTCACTCGTTTAACAACGACTTTGGCGTTTCCCTAGTTTTATTAAACGAGGGAGCGGAGCGACCGAGTGTCTCCATTCAACTCAAACGGCTTTCATTCTGTGATTCTGTCTGTCTGTCTGTCTGTACGTCGAAAATCAGCCGAACCGTTTAATAGATTGCGCTGAAATTTTAAACAGACATCCGGTACGAGTTTACTGAGAACTGCTAACAAAATCAGCTAGATCCATAGCGATTTAAGCCTACAATAAATAGAAATGTAATTTTAAAAAAAAAATCGGTAGCATTTGTTTAGTAGCAGCTAGCGCACCGAGATTTGCGTGGTTGAGATGGCCCAATGGTAAGCATTTAGCCTACCGCACGGAGAGTTAGGGTTCGATGCCTGTAGTTTGAACTTTTTTTATTTTTTTAACCCACATATTATTTTTGAGGGGTGTTAAATGGGAAATAAAAATTAGATGATTTTGTTTTATCTTGGAAATTTGGTAATGTTTCACGCTAATACGTTTTGAACACGATTCGCAAATTTTTTAATGTTCAATTTAAATAACTAGAGAAACGCCAAAGTCGTTGTTAAACGAGTGAGTGAGCCATGTGTTGAGTACCCGGTATCATTCCTCATACTGTGCTAGATTCAGCCTTAGGTATAGGGGAGGAAAGGGGATATTCCCGAGTAGTCAACATTTGGCTCACTCACTCGTTTAACAACGACTTTGGCGTTGCCCTAGTTTAAACGAGGGAGCGGAGCGACTGGGTGTCTCCATTCAACTCAAACGGCTCTCATTCTGTGATTCTGTATGTATGTCTGTCTCTGTACGTCGAAAATCAGCCGAACCGCTGAACAGATTTCGCTGAAATTTTAAACAGACGTCCGGTACGAGTGTACTGAGAACTGTTAACAAATCAGCTAGAACCATTGTGATTTAATCCAACAATAAATAAAAATGTGATTTTTTAGAATATCGATAGCATTTGTTTAGTAGCAGCTAGCGGACGAGATTTGGGTGGCTGGCTGGCATAGTAGTAAGAATTTAGCCTACCACACGGAGGGTCGGGGTTCGATGTCCGTTGGTTAGACCTTTTTTTATATTTTTACACCCACATATTATTTTTCGGGTGTGTTAAATGAAAAATAAAATTATGTGATTTGTTTTATCTTGGAAATTTGTTAATGTTTCACGCTAATACGTTTTGAACACGATTCGCATTTTGAATGTTCAATTTAAACTAGAGAAACGCCAAAGTCGTTGTTAAACGAGTGAGTGAAGCATGTGTTGAGTACCCGGTATCATACCTCATACTGGGCTAGATCCAGCTTTAGGTATATTCTGTGATTCTGTGTTTCTGTCTGTTCGTCGAAAATCAGCCAAATCGCTGAACGAATTGCGCTGAAATTTTAAACAGACATCCGGTACGAGTTTACTGAGAATTGGTAACAAAATCAGCTAGATCCATTGCGATTTAAACCTACAAGAAATAAAAAATGCGATTTTTGAAAATATCGATAGCATTTGTTTAGTAGCAGCTAGCGGGACGTGATGTACCTGGCTGGCATGGCCTAGTGGTAAGCGTTTAGCCTACCGGACGGAGGGTTGGGGTTCGATGCCCGTCAGTGAGAACTTTTTCATATTTTTACACCCACATACTATTTTTGAGGGGTGTTAAATGGGAAATAACAATTAGGTGATTTTGTTTAATCTTGGATATTTGTTAATATTTCACGCTAATACATTTCAAACACGATTCGCATTTTGAATGTTCAATTTAAATAACTAGGGAAACGCCAAAGTCGTTGTTAAACGAGTGAGTGAGTCAAGGTGTTGAGTACCCGGGAACATCCCATTTCCTCCCATATACCCATCAAGGCTAGATCTAGCCCAGTATGGGGAATATGATACCGGGTACTTTAAACATGGCTCTCTCACTCGTTTAACAACGACTTTGGCGTTTCCCTAGTAGGAAATAAAGCAATCAGTGGTATGGACAGTACGAACACCCGCGGATCACGCACGCTAGAATCAACCAGGCCGATTCAGAACAACTCTGAATTTATTATGTGCTCCGTTGCTAGGACGGCTCCAAAGTCACAGTTAACAAACTCCTGAGACAAGAACTGATGAAATTAGGTCCAAATCAGCAGTTATAAAACTTCTGACTTTGGCGGGAATCGAACCCTGGACCTTCTGCATTGGATGCAGATACACTAACTACAAGACCAACGAGCCAACTTTGACAACTATGCACAATTTATAATACTTTTGTTTATATGTTTTTGGACAAACAAATAGCTATTTGCCAACTGCCACGAGTAGGGTAATATTCCTTCAAAATATTTCATAGCGGTGCAGCGGAGGAGTCTGATTATTGTCTGTGTTTGTCTAAATTATAGTCGAGCGTCTCCATCGCAATATCATCATGTTGGTTGAGCTGGCTATCGCTGCTGTGTCAGTAGTGGGCCTGCTGCTACTGTATTACACAGACTGGCACATCATAAATGCAGCGAAGAAGTTCCCAGGACCTGTATCTTATCCTCTCGTCGGTAACGCTCTGCAACTGGGAACCAACACTATTGGTTAGTATGTCACTGTGCTCGTTCTTGTTTTTAATGGCAATGAATGATGAACTTCTTGAAGACGTCTTAAGACCTCTCCGACATCCACACCTTCTAAATAAAATACCAAGTCATCAGCATATAAAATATAATTGATTCCGGCCATTATAGTAGGTATATCATCTATGTCGAGAAAAAATGAAAGGGGTCCTAATATTGATCCTTGAGGTACTCCACAAAAAAGATTGAATACTTTTGAACTATATTTTGCAAGATTGATAAACATAAAAAAAATATATTCGCTAAAATTGATAACAAATAAAGACTTATGTTATACCTGGTTTTTAGTTTTATTAAAAGAGATAAAAAAGGTACTGAATCAAATGCTTTTCTAAGATCAACAAAAACAGCTCCAACCTTACCATTTCGATTGTCAATCCATTTAAAGATAAAATCTGTGAATGCTAGAAGGGCACTTTGCCTTGACCTACCTTTCCTGAAATCATGCTGGTTTGCTCTTAAACCTTAAGATGCATCCACTTCATGTAATAACCTCATGTGCAAAATATTTTCAATAATTTTAACTGGAATTGGAAAAGTTGATAAAGGTCGATAAGAAATTCTATCACTCTTTTTACCTTTACCCTTATAAAAAGGTGTTACCCTTGCCAATTTCAGCTGTATTGGGAAATGACCTACAAGAAAGAAATGGGAAATGATAACTACTAATAATCCGACTATTGATGCGCATTTCTTGAATTCTATGCATGAAATCTCCTTAAGATTTGCTGAGCTTCTAATTTTAAGGCGTTTAATTGCTGAAATTACTTCATCATTTATAGCATAAGTTGGTTTTTAGTTTGTTAGGGTTAGTTAGTTTAGATCCTCTGTTTCTCATCAATTTGAATCTTTAATCTTACCAATTTTAATGGAAAAGTCTACATCGTTCACAACAAAACTTTTCTGTAACCATCAGCAAATGTCAGGATTAGACTTGTAGGATACCCCATTCTCTGTCAATGAGGCTATGCTACACTCTTTTTTCACTTTTTTACCTATCAACTTATTATAAACTGACCATAAAGATTTTGAAGAAATATCATTTTCAAAAGAGGATTTAAAATACTCACACTAGAAAAACGAATCTTATTATTTACCTTATTTAACGTCTCTTATTTTTTACCTCTTATTATTGTATTTCTCCCACGTAGACTGCCTTCTCGAAATTCTGAATTATTTGCGCAAGTGGTCTCTCTTATGCATCGATCTCCTAATCTCTGCTGTTAGCCATGGAGCTGGTCCTAATTTCAAGGGACGTCCAATGCTCATTGAGAGGAGAGTTTTCATAATTAGCACCATACCAATTTGGTCAATTATATTGGTCAACTTAATATATCTTCATTTACCTGCTCCCAATCTACATTCTTCTAATTTCTAGTATATACAAATTTAGAAAGAAACTTTTGCTTATTAATCTTACGAATACATTAAATTAATTCATGTTCACTTTATCCTACACTGTCACCTGACTGAATAATATTTTCATTGTGATTTACATAAACATGATCAATTAAAGTAGCTGACCTCTTATTAACCCTAGTAACAGACTTCAATATTGTACCAATCCGTGTGATTTAGTAAGAAACTTGAAACGATTTGCTGGTAAGGTCTTCTTACTCAAATCAATGTTGAAATCACTTAGAAAAAACAATTCATTAGCTTTCAATTCTAAATTATTTACTTGACTATCAAAACAAACTGAAAATTCTTCTACCTTAACGTGCGCTTTATAAACGGCTGTAAAAAACATTGGATTTACATTAGGAAGACAGAATTTAACTGACTGCAACTCACCATCTATTGGAAAATTAACTTTCACTCAACTACACTTGACATGAACTTCTCAGCAATATAAATAACTAACCCTCCCCCTACTCTTTCACGATCAAATATTAGCGTTCTATTGTCAACAGAAATAAAACCGTCTTGGAACATACTCATCTATAGGTATGTTTCACAACAAGCAAATATATCAAAATTATTTGCCAGCTTACGTATATTGAAATGTCCAAGCTTCAAACCTTTCTGCGATGCAGGTAGGGCCTAAATCTTGAGCAACCTCATCATTTATATGGAAGGTTGGAAGCTCTTCATCACCATCATGATTGAAAAGATCTATTTCATGTACACTTAGAGGGGAAATATACAATTCATACAGTACCAGCCCGGTGAAACTCCTCTTGTTTGATTCTTCTCTTCATAGACATCTTGAACACCACATTGAAGGCACTTGCTGCTTCCTATAACTGTCTACATACTTATACCACATTGCACCGACAGTGTTGGCTCGGGCGCTAAGCGCTCGACTCTGATTCGGGAGGTCCCGGTTCGAAACCCGTCGAGACCGTCAATCCTGCAAGGGATTGAGTCCTCTTAAACAGCCCTCGGACATCCCTTCACAATTTCCTATCCACACATACCTAGTTCACCTGAAGAGGGGCTAGTTGCACCCGATAACAGGTTTCCCACGGTAAAAAAAAAAAAAAAAATTATCACATTACCATTGATCACGCACTGAACGGTGTCTCCAAGTTAATATTTAAAACCTTCACAAACGCAGCACTGTAAGCTGAATAGTAATTTATAGTTTTTCTTCAACTTTCACACGGTACAACGCCTGACTATTATGAATAAAAATAAATTATTTTTTAAAATCTAAAGAATATAATTCAGTTGCCTTAATTCTGCTGTCAGAAAAGTGCAAAAAAGATATTGACGTTTGGCTAAGAAACAAAATTACAAACTTCCAGCTTCAAAACAGTGATGAGGTCTTCTCTTCTCAACATCTTTGATTTTTTTTAAAGTTATGGTTAAATCTGATGTAATTCACAAAATTTAAAGACTTAAATCTTCTCAATTCTGTAAAATAATAAACTGGGCTTAGGTTAACTGCTTAATATTGTACTATAATAGGTACTTCCTTGTCTTAGGTACAAGTAAGCCTCTAAATGAATGCACATCTACAATAAACTATTTTGGATCTGTCAAAACAGTGGTGGATACATGGATGGGGCGATCGCCCCCCCATGATTCTTAAAAAAAAAAAAAAAGATTTTATTGTGCACGCACCAAATGCACTCTAAAAACCTGATTTTCAAAATTTTCGCCTGCGGCGCTATTTATTTAAAACTCGCAATAAAAATCAACTTTCCTTTCTGTTGTCAGAAATAATCAGTTTGCCTCTGAAATGTGTCTGCATCAGTGTACTTCGATTTATTAAGTTGTCCTCCTATGTAAATCGTTTTTTTTTAACTAAATAGGATAGACGTTTAATAAATAAATAAAATGATGAATTGAAAATAAGATCAAACGTTTATAATAATGTTGCAATCTAGGCCAATGCTGTAAATTGTAAGCTCGACATGACGACAAAACAAATTGGTGCACACAAACTACATTGTTTCTGTATTGCATTCCGCCCACCACTTTTTTCTAAAACGCACCAAATGCACTCTAAAAACCTGATTTTCAAAATTTTCACCCCCCGTGCGTCCGCGCTTAGTCCCTTTCCCACGACTGTACATGCACACGCAAATCGCCCCCCCCCCATGATTATGTCCTAGATCCGCCACTGTGTCAAAATCAATAAATTCGGTTGTTTCTGTAAACTAGGAAAACGCTTAAGTCCCGCCGCGTTGTTGGATGAGCGTAATTGGTGCATTGAGCTGCCATGGGTTATGCGGATTTTCTGTTGTTCTGTGAAAAAATCATTACTAAGTTGAAGATATTTTTGAAATTAAATTAAATAAAATAAAAAATTAACTTAAATTTTAATTTTTTTAAATTAATCGTAATTTAAAAAAAGGAAAAAAACGTTATGTTGAATATTTCATAAGAAATAATTATTCGATTGCGCACAAATTTTACACGAATATATTAATTTATAAAATTAAGGTTCTGTAAAAAAATCATTACAATCGGATAAAGCATGTAGGTGTTATAAGCTGGAGAAATTTTAAAAATTGAAAAAGTCGTAAAATTGCGATTTTCGTAAAAAATAGTTTTTTGATAACGCTCAAATTTCACATGAATATATCAATTCATGAAATTAAGGTTCTGTGAAAAAATCATTACAATCGGACAAAGCATGTAGGTGTTGTAAGTCGAAGAAATTAAAAAAAAATCGAAAAAAATCGTAAAATTGCGATTTTCATGAGAAATAATTTTTCGATTGTGCTCAAAAACGTGGCAGTTCTAAGTTCAGAGATTTCGAAGGCCTCCATAAAATTTCATCGCAATCGGAGTATCGGTTTAGCCAGAATCGTGCTAACAAACAGACAAAAATACAAAAAAAGAAAAGAAAAAAAAAACATTCCGGATTTTTTTCTCCAGTGTAGTGAAATGGAATCTTCGCTTCGCTCGCTACGCTCGCTACGCTCATCCAATAATACAGCTTATGTCTACACAATCACATAAAACAACAAATTATGCTATAAATAATAAAAACTTCAACTTTCCTTCAATGTCACTCAAGAAGATCAAGATGCAGCCAAAATTTGAGATGGATTTCTTGTATTTCCGTAAAAAGATAGAAATTAATCAGCAGTTTTTCTCAACAACTATCCCAACAATTGTTGGGACAAGAAATCAGATAAAAAGATTTTGCCATTAAACGAAAACAGCTTTTAAACGTTATTTGTCACGCGTCTTCACATCATTAACAGTCGCCTGATTATAAACTTTATGAAAAAATGTAAGAACAGTTTAATTCTATGCGTAACCCAGTTAACGCAATGTATTTTCTGTTTGTTTGAAGTATGTTGAAAGTTGAAACTAAGAAAGGCTCATCGCAGGCAAGATTGACCGCACACTTGCAGGACGTACACCAGGCCGTCAGAAGTGAATCAAGGGGTCTCGTTGTATCTACCTAGCCCTAGATTTACTTCTGACGCCGTTTGTACATGTTTTATCCCAAGCAACTTAAATGTGTGTTTCAGACTGTTCGAAAAAATATAATGGTGTCTCAAAAAGTCCTAATTTGGTCGCTGAACCAGCAGACAAAGTCTATACACAGTTTCATTTAAATCGGTTCACCCAGCTACAAAGATAGAACATGTTTAGTTTGACCACGGCAATATGTACCTAATGTAATGGTTCTTTCGACACGATGTAAGATACCAAAAGTATGAGTTTCTATATACTCGGCACCAAAGATAATTTAATGCCGGAACAAGCGTTGTTTAAACTACAGTATACGTTGCTCCCAATTTTGATATCTCACTTACCTGTGCTGTTTTAAAAACTAATTAACGTTGTATTTGGGAAGAGTACCATAATTGCTGATGTCTTTACAATTGAGTACTTGTGTATAGAATCGTTCATTTCAACTTCTGGAAAATAATTTTGCAGAGTTCTATGAAGCACTCCACAAGATGGCATTTGACCACCTCGGTCACACTTTCAAGTTATGGCTCGGAAGACATTTGTATATCGTCGTTACAATAGCGGATGATTCAGAGGTGAGTTAAGAAACACTTTCCATTTATAGTGCTTAGTGGACGGTGCGTATCAATATACAGTACAATAATAAAAACCAAGGAAGAAAATCAGATTAGTTTACATTAGTAAATACCCATAATACCTATAATTCATTGTTTTGTTTTTACCAATTACTAAAATATGTTTACCGACCAGTGAGTTGGCTCGAGCGTTAAGCGCGCGACTCTGATTCGGGAGGTCTCGGGTTCAAATCCTGTGGAGACCAGGAATCCTGACTGAAGGTTTTTTCCGAGTTTTTCCTCAGTCGTTAATGCGAATGGATGAGATTGAAATCTCTTTCACAGCATTCGGACATCCCTTCACGATTGTCCTATTTTCAACATACCTACAGTTACTGAAGAGGGGCATGAATTGCCACCTGGATAGTATTTTCACAAAAAAATATTTTTAAATGTTATTATAAAACCCAATAAAACTGAGATCTATATTTTAATTTGGAACTACGGCTTAGACGAGGAAGTTCAACCTCATTCCCTTGTAGATAGTCGTTCAAGAGAGTCATCGACTTCGCTACATTTGATGCATAATTTGATATTCCTTTTAATTAATAGACCTAATTGTTAATGTTTTGTAATTGTATCTATCTTCACAATTGTATTGTGTAGATGTAGACGCTGGTAGACACCTTTTGTTTGGGGTTGGGGCATACTGTCCTTTTCTTCAAACAATAAATAAATATTTACACAATGCACTACTTATTAACCTGGATATATTACAATAAACACATTTTTAAAACTTGACACAGGTTATATTTAATTTTTTATATTTGAACGATATTTCAAAGCTACTCCAGCTTTTTCTTCAGGTTCTTGGTATAATTCTTCTGTTTACAGCCATAGCAACTTCTTTATTTAATATTGTATTCCAAAACACTGGTAAATCATAGCTTGGTTGACTGATTGAATTTAAATTATTATTAATTACAGCCAAGCCAAGCGCATGCGACTGCTAGTAGGCGATGATAACTCGACCCTGTTTACTCCTACCCGAGTTGGGGGGTTTTCAGCTATCTGCACACGCCGCCCCGAAAGATTTACAATCTTGAAACTCGGTATATGACCTGATATGTGGTCCATGACATACAAAAAAAAATCAGCCCGATCCGATAAACCCGTTCTGCGTTAAAAAGTGCGTAAAAATAGACGAAAACCTTTCGGCTGGCTGGTTGGTTGGGGGGGTGGGGGGGGGGGGGGGATTCTGCCAGAGAGGAATAAGAGCCTACAAAGAAAACGGTAGATTTTAGAACTATGAAACTTGGACCACACTAAGATGTACCTCAGACTCACATACTTCCGCCGAGAGACAAACAATATTCCACCCCCAACATCCCCTAAATCATCCCCTTAAATTAAAATAATTCATAGCTCTAACCCAAAATTGAATTTTTATTCAAATAAGTAAATGATGTTTTAATGTGTTTTAACCCAATCGGCCTATTCTCATTTCCCAAACCACATTTTTTCAACCCCCATCCCTTATAGTTTATATTATTTTTACCTAGAATTCCAGCATTCACCACGAAGGCACTTTATGAGTTATCATCATGAAATTTGACATGATGGTACATAATAATATGAAAAATAATCCGCCGAGAGGCAAGCGATATTCCACCCCAACACCCCCTAAAATTGGAATAATTCATGCTTTAATCTAAAATTGATGTTTTATTCAAATTAGTTATTAAAATTACGTTTTAATGTGTTTTAACCCAATCGGCCTATTCTCATTTCCTAAACCCCATTTTTTCAACCCCCATCCCTTAGGCCTATAGTTTATATTATTTTTACCTTGATTTCCAGCATTCACCATGAAGGTACCTAATGAGTTATCAGCATGAAATTTGGCATGATGGTACATACTAATATAAAAAATAATTCGCCGAGAGGCAAGCGATATTCCACCCCCAACACCCCCTAAATCATCCCCTAAAATTGGAATAATTCATAGCTCTAACCCAAAATTGAATTTTTATTTAAATTAGTAAATTATGTTTTAAGGCTATTGTACCACCTCTTGCCGATAATTTGAAAGTCGAAGAAACATGTCTGAAAAGTTTGCTGAATGAAAGAAGGCCTTTAAAAAAACAGAAAAAAAATTGTGAATTTTTTTGGGCTGGACATAACCTCACTAGAATTTTGGAAATTTTTTTTTTGGACAAAAGTGAATATCATTCAAGACTAGTTCAAAATTAAATTTTGAGAATCGGTTTTCTGGACATAGTTTCTAAACACCTTTAGCTATAACTTGACTATAGCTAAAATAGTTTTCTGAAAATAACAGTTGGTGTACGAATTTTTTTGTCAAACGGTACAAAACTCGTATTTGTACCGTTTGACAAAAGAAATTCGACACAACTGTTATTTTCAGAAAACTATTTTAGCTATAGTCAAGTTATAGCTAAAGGTGTTTAGAAACTATGTCCAGAAAACCGATTCTCAAACTTTAATTTTGAACTAGTCTTTGTACCATATTACACTTTTGTCCAAAAATCTAAATATAATTTCCAAAAGTGAGGTTATATCCCGCCCAAAAAAATTCACAATTTTTTTTCTGTTATTTTAAAGGCCTTCTTTCATTCAGCAAACTTTTCAGACATGTTTCGTCGACTTTCAAATTATCGGCCAGAGGTGGTACAATAGCCTTAATGTGTTTTAACCCAATCGGCCTATTCTCATTTCCTAAACCACATTTTTTCAACCCCCATCCCTAATAGTTTATATTATTTTTACCTAGATTTCCAGCATTCACCATGAAGGCACCGAATGGGTTATCAGCATGAAATTTGGCATGATGGTACATAATAATATGAAACATAATAATCCGCCAGGAGACAAGCGATATTTCACCCCCACTGTTCCCTACCACCCTTAACTTTGGGAAAAACTTTAGGTCGTATTTAATACAATTTTAATATTTTAATTGCTGATTAAAATTATGCGTCAATGTGTTATATTCCGGTCAACAAATCATTCACACAAACACCCAAGACGACTTTAACCATAGGAAATTTAATAAAAACATTGTATATTGCCAACTACAGATTGTAAACAAAAACAAAAGATGGTAGCTTTTGTTTCTAGACAATCTGTTTTAAAAGGCACTGCATCCACCTTTACACGTATTTCACGCCTTGATATGATACAAACAACAAAAAGATGTGATATCCCCCCAAAATACAAAAATTTGTAAAAAAAAAAAAAAAAAAAACGGCAGCCAAGCTCTCCTTCCAAAGTCTTCGGCTGTGAATGCTGTGAGATATAGAAGTTGAGCCAAGCATTTCATTCTTTCTCCATAGTTTCGCATTGAAAAGAAGTAAGATCATTTCGCCTGTTGACGAGCGCCAAGCAAATTTTGTGGTAAAAAAAAAAAAAAAAATTACTTGGCTATTGATTTTGGAACGAGGACTCTAAAAAGTCAAAAATTGACTTTTAAATTTAAAAAAAAAATCAATTCAATCAGTCAACCAAGCTATGATTTACCAGTGCTTTGGAATACAATATTAAATAAAGAAGTTGCTATGGCTGTAAACAGAAGAATTATAACAAGAACCTGAAGAAAAAGCTGGAGTAGCTTTGAAATATCGTTCAAATATAAAAAATAAAATATAACCTGTGTCAAGTTTTAAAAATGTGTTTATTGTAATAAATAAATAATTATAGTAGTAATAATAATTGGTTAATCTTGTTTCCTCAGATCGTTCTCAGCAGCAACAAACTGATCGACAAGGGAGACAACTATGAACTTCTACATCCTTGGCTGGGAACTGGCCTGCTCACTAGCACAGGCAAGGCGTTTGTCTTCCTACTTCTCTGTATCACTCCTCTGCCACTTCAAAGTCTCGTCTTGGAGTTCTATCACAAACTTGAAGCGCCCGATACACGGGGAAGTTTTCCCCGCAAAGTTTAATACATGTGTTTCAATGGCGCGCGACAGAAGGGGAAAGAATTAAGAATCTTCACGTCTTAATTCGCTGACTAGAAATTTCAGGGGCTAAATCTCCAGGTGTATCGTACGCTTTAAATCAAGTTATTTCTGCATTCTTACTCTTGTCTCAAAACAGTGCTTTTTAATCTATCCATTTTTGTAACTTTCTTAATTTTTAATATCCAACTTCTTAAACATTTCTTTTAATGTCGCACCCAGCTGATTCTATTCACTGTTCCTCTGATAAAACTATCCACAGGACTGCTCCATAAGTTACTATTTGTTCAAAGTATGCTTTGAACTAAAATATTTGTGCATCTTTGAGAAAACAATATACGTAATATAAATGGATGTCAATTAAACAAAATAAGTCCGTATTTATTGTCGATGTCTCGGTAAACTTACAAGTAGTGCTGTGTGCCTCAAACAAATGCCAGCAAGATGCAATATATAATTTATTATTTACTACCGAAAATACAGGAGGAGGTAATAAACAATAGTTAAATTTACATTTAAGTAAAATTCTTAAAACTTAAAATAATAATAATAATAATAAAATTGCTTAATTTTTATTCGCATCGTTACAATAGAGCACAGAATAAATCGACAACGATGATTAAAAAAATCGGTCTTGAAACTGTGTAAAAATATACCAACAAAAACACAAAAATATCATCCCAATTTTTCACCTTTTTGGTTACGAATCACCATAATATTTTGACTAAGCCACGTGCTGGATATGAATGATTGACGAAAACAACAATATTGGGCGATAGTTTCTGTAGTTAGAATCTTCTAAGGTCATTGTATTTAAGATGTCACAATATTATTTCTAATTGAAGAAGCTCGAAAATAACCAAGTTTAAACAATTTTTTTTTTCTTGTACTCGGTAAATGTATTACTAATAGCCTGTATGAAATGTTTTATTTTATTTTGTGGGTGAATACCACTCTAAGATTAAAATAATCTGCAATATTTTCATCCAGGTTCCAAGTGGAGAAAACATCGCAAGATCTTGACTCCCACTTTTCATTTCAAGATATTATGTGGTACGTAAAAGTAAAGTATTCCAGGCCAACAGTCAACTCCTAGTGGACGCGCTCAGCGAGAGAGCTGGTGGTCCGGCCTTTGATATCCACAAGTACATCACTATGAACGCGCGGGACAACATATGTGGTACGTAAAGTAAAGTATTCCAGGCCAACAGTCAACTCCTAGTGGACGCACTCAGCGAGAGAGTTGGTGGTCCGGCCTTCGATATCCACAAGTAGAGATGGATCTTTATTTTACCACCATTGCCTATTTCGCCGCTCTTCATTCAAGCGGAATAAGTAGTCTTGTAAAGCTGTCAAACCCTTAATTTCTCTTGACCACCGTTACAGACTTCGGTCAGCGTTGTCGATGAGGAGGCTCCACTGCTTTCAACACAATAGAAAAGCAATTTAAATGTGTCGTGTTTGAAGCGAGTTCTATTTGGCAACATCGTGGCAAGCGTCTCCTACTGGAGGGTTCGGGCTTCTGATGAAGGTTTAATTGGTACATGAGTCGGCCTCTTTGTAAATTTAGTTTCTTTGAGGGAAAAGCAGTGTCGATAAATTCAAGATTTTCACTTTACATCACTTTGAACGCGCTGGACAACATATGTGGTGAGACCCCTCTCTTTCGCTCCACATCACTTCTTATAATACAAATGTTCATTAAAATCACGATCTAGAAAATTAAAAATATACATGTTACCTTCTATAAAATATCCTAGTTTGTATGGAGAGCACTAACTGTGCACTCGACCGACCATCTATGCGTTACATTTAAAAGCAGAAGACTGACACGCCACGATCGCTTGAAACTTTATATTAGTGATGCATTCATATTTATTATTTATTTATTTATTTACATATTTATTCATTTAACGTCAATTATTTTCAGTCAACTGATTCACAAAGGAGAACAATTTGCACACCAAATATTATACAGTGATCAAACAAGGTTTCGAAATATTATTATTACAACAATCTTTAACTCGAAAGAATGTATCTTATTCTAATTACGTATTAAAAATGTTAAATTAAATGAATTCAAAATATATATTCTAAATTAAAATTAATCAATTACAATTTTGTATTTTATTTTTGTATGTTTTAAACATTAAAAAGCAACACAAACAAGAACGGGTTCAGGTCAGGGCAAATAAAGGAAAGGAAAAGAGATAAATACAAACAGACAGAAACAGGGAAAAGAAGAAAGAAAATGGAAAACAGGGAAGAAATGTCATAAAATAAAACGAAAAGAAAAAACCTGTTTTATTATTTTTATATTTTATTTATTCGTCAAATATTATGAGGATGACATAAATAAGAAACAGCAAATGAGGTATATTCGTACTTTTGCTAAAGAAAGACACCAATTATAATTAAACTTATAAACAACAAACAAACAAACAAACAAAAACACAGCAAACAATTATAATGAATAATATAAATATGTTTGTTGAAGTCAATCAAATCACAGCCAAGATTCAGTTCCAAATTTGGACCAAACCCTAATGTTTAATACTATATTATTATGGTGTTTGTTTTTCGTTTAGAAACTGCAATGGGAGTAAAGGTCAACGCACTACAAGACAGTGAGTCAGAGTACATCAAAGCCATCAAAGAGTAAGTAAAACATTTTTAAACTAGAAAAACGCTTAAGTCCCGCCGCGTTGATGGATGAGCGTTTTTGACAGTTTTTAGTTTGAGTAGGACCACTTTTACTTTGAAAGTGCTTTTTAAATGCATTGTAGGAGATTGTTGTCAAGTTTCTATTGTTACTTTTTAATTGTTATTATAAACCAAAAAAATAATAATATTAAAACCTTTATTCCATGGATTCTAGCTAACTTTTTTAAATTTTTCTTTCAGAAAGCAATACATTACCATAACCTTAATGTTCATGTAAAATATGAACGTTGTAGCCCCACCCGTCTGGTCAGAATCGGCCCAAATGTCACGAAAATATCGCACTAAAAATTTAAAAAAAATCGTTAAATTACTATATTCATGTAAAATATTTCTTTGATTGTACCCAAAAACGTGGCAGGTTTAAGTTCAAAGATTTCGAAGGCCTCCATAAAATTTCATTGCAATTGGAGTATCGGTTTAGCCGGAATCGTGTTAACAAACACACAAAAATACAAACAAAAACAAAAAATAAAAACGAGAAAAATAGTAAAATTGCGATTTTCAACAGAAATAAGTTTTTGATCGCGCCCAAAACTGTGACAGTTCTAAGTCCAGAGATTTTCAAGGCCTCCAGAATTTTTTTTATCACAATTGGAGTATCGGTTTAGCAGGAATCGTGTTAACAAACACACAAAAATACAAACAGAAAAAAACAAGAAAATCGAAAAAATTCGTAAAATTGCAATTTTCATGAGAAATAATTTTTCGATCAATTTTTCGACCCGTGCAGTTCTAAGTTCAGAGATTTAAAAGGTCTCCAGAAAATTTCATTGAAATTGGAGTATCGGTTTAGCCGGAATCGTGTTAACAAACACACAAAAATACAAACAAAAACAAAAAATAAAAACGAAAAAAATCGTAAAATTGCGATTTTCAACAGAAATAAGTTTTTGATCGCGCCCAAAAAGGTGACAGTTCTAAGTCCAGAGATTTTCAAGGCCTCTAAAAAATTTCATCACAATTGGAGTATCGGTTTAGGCGGAATCGTGTTAACAAACACACAAAATACAAACAGAAAAAAAACAAGAAAATCGAAAAAATTCGTAAAATTGCAATTTTCATGCGAAATAATGTTTCGATCAATTTTTCGACCCGTGCAGTTCCAAGTTCAGAGATTTAAAAGGTCTCCAGAAAATTTCATTGAAATTGGAGTATCGGTTTAGCCGGAATCGTGTTCACAAACATACAAAAATACAAAAAAAAAACATTCCGGATTTTTTTCTCCAGTGTAGTGAAATGGAATCTTCGCTTCGCTCGCTACGCTTATCCAATTAAGCAAAAGAAGTTATAGGCTTACTGTTAGCAAATAGAGTCTCAGCAATGCTTCAGAATTGTTTAATTATATGCTCAAATTGTAATTTTTATTGAAACCTAGGGTCTGGAAATAAACTTCTCTAAAAACCCTACATCCCTACCTAATATCAGTCTATATAATAATTATTGCAATGCTCTGAACCGAAAGTAACCAAAAACCGAAAACCGAAACCGAAAATGTTTATTTTCGGTTTGGTTTTTGGTTAAAAAAAATAACTTCGGTTTGAGCCGGTTCGATGCCCTTATATAGACTGACGTGGATGACATTGTGTCGTTTTGTATCGTTTTCCAGTCAGTCCGAAATAGTGATGACGCGCACGTTTCAACCGTGGCTGGGTTCGGAGTTCATATTCAAGTGGTCCAGCTACAAATCTCGCTTCGACAAGTCCCTCAAGGTTCTACATGACGTCACAAATGGGGTAAGTTGATTGGATAAGCGAAGCGAAGATTTCAATTTAACTTTGTGTTTTTTTTCCACTTACGTTACCCCAAGAAAAATAGCTCGGGTGTTATGTTTTTGTTAGTTTGTTTGTCTGTTTGTTCGCAGTCTACCGGCCAAACGGCATATGCGATCTTGATGTAAATTGGAGGGGACCTTCGAAATCTCTAAACTTAGACCTGCCACGTTTTTGGGTATAATCGATCAAATATTTCTTATGATTTTCGTACTTTTACGATTTTTTTTCAATTTTTAATGAGATATTTTCGTGATATTTGTCAAACGGGTACTCCGATAATGATGAAACTTTATGGGAACGTTTAAAATCACTGAA
This sequence comes from Sweltsa coloradensis, assembly GCA_024449915.1. NCBI lineage: Eukaryota > Metazoa > Arthropoda > Insecta > Plecoptera > Chloroperlidae > Sweltsa > Sweltsa coloradensis. The sequence goes on from JAMZAV010002651.1 coordinate 40,276, forward strand.
ATTATATAAGTTGTGATTTTAGAGACATTTAAAACAATATTTCTTATAAAAATCGTACTTTTACGATTTTTTCCCCGGTTTTTAATACGATATTTTCGTGATATTTGGACCGATTCTGACCAAACAGGTGGAGCATTTTTACATTGACATAAAGATTATGGTGATGTAGTGTCTCTTGAAAGAAAAAGTTGAAAAAAGTTGATAAAGGTTTCAATATAAGCCTTTTACAGGTGTATAATGAACAAGTAATATCAAGTAACTATAGAAAAAGTAATGAGATTCCTTAAAAACGTAATCATTGGACAGAAATATTCCAAAAAAGCTCATCCATCAACGCGACTGGAAAAGCGTTCGCGAAGCGGCCTAGTACTAACCACTGCTTTCTAGATATATCAACTAAACTAGATAGACACCTCTATCCCTGACTGCCCACTAACACAGTGCTGTATTCACCATAATCGGCCACGGTAGCTCTATATAGCAACATTCCAGAGCACCCGATTCTGTTTGTTTACTTTCTGACTTTGTCACTTAGTTTTTAATTGAGATGTTTCACTTTAAAAGTGTCAAACTCATGTGTTCCTGCCCCTTTAATGTAGTAAAAACAATAAATTATCGACAAATTAACAACAATGGGACAAAGCAAACAGCAAGACGAGACGAGGCAAGTCAGAAGCTAATCTCAGTGTTGGATGGAAACTTTTAGAAAAAAGGCGTTCCATCTTATGGAACTTTTGAAGGAACACATCAATTTTAGTTCGAGAAACTTTCAACACAAAAGTTAAATATATATAATTTTTTTAAGATGCTTCTTTTACTCTTAGATATGACAAAACACGCCATTTCCTACATTTTAAAAACGGATTTAGCTGATAAGGATAAGAAAATTAGTTGATAAAACAAACAGTAGCATATAATTTCTAGGAAGTTTAACTTCCATTGATGGACCTGTAATATTTTTTTGCGGGTCAGAAATGGCAACCTAAGTCCTCCATAACTAATCCGCTTAAGTAACTGTAATATAATGAGGATTTCCAATCAATAATTATCGATTATTGATTATCAATCAATAGCAATTAGGCATAACTTATCAACAGTGCTAGCCATAGTTAGTCACATCCAAACTAGCTGACATGGATTTGGCCCGTCCAAATCATGATCAGTTACCATTGATGGGTTAATAAATGTTGATTCCAATCAATATTGATTTATCATATCAATGATTGGAAGGCCTATAGTAGAGCCATTTTTTTCTCATGAGAAATATTGTTTACTTCATACGGTACTATCACAGCCAGCCGTGACTTGTAATTTATCTGACTTCGGCAGTACAATGCACGTCAAAAGAACAGCAGCCTTGATGCAACAGATGGGAGATGTGTTGCATAATAGTGATTGTTTTGACATAAAACTGTACTCTCATGCTTTAACATTGTGAGAATATCCACTCTGGCCGGGGAAAAGAGGAGAAGCCTCTTCTCTCCCACCATTGTGATTAGCATTATTGAGGCTCTCTTCTAATCAATCCAGAGTACAGATAGAAGGTGATTTAGAGCTAGCTAGGAGAATAACGAAGGCAATATCATTTCTTATGTGTAAGTTGTTTTAATTCATATATTAAAATTGAAATTTTATTTACACAAGGTGTTAATGATTCTTAGCTAGAATCACCTACAAATCTTTCCATCCTTTATTAATAAGGAAATATAGTTTCCAACACAGTGTCAAGGCAAGTTCACAATATTTAGACTCCGCAGCACTACATTTGGTGGCAGAATACGGAAATTTTGACAAATAATAATTAAGAACTTACTAGAGACTATTTTTCCTGATTAATTTGGTTTGGGAGGTAGAGTGCCTCAAGACAAAGTCCTTTGCATGAGTGATCTTATACAGTTGTCTGAACCAGCCTGATTCTTTTAATTCACATCTACAATGGCGACTTTAAGTTAACTAAAGAAAACTTTGATAAGCTAATAAATCAAGTGAATGGACTTCAAGCCGAAGTAACATAACTGTGGAAAGCAAGTGCTACTGTAAAAGCAGAGCAGTGGGAGAGCTAGAGTCAGGCTGGAGTTCAAATGATAAAAGATCTGACTGTGAGTAATTTAATTAAACCATGGGGAGGAGGGGCCTCGGACATTGCTGTCGAGGATTTCCTCGCTCATGTGGAGAAAGCTAGCGTTTGGGTGGTTGGACCGATGCCGATTTAAAAAAAAATTATTGGGTTAACGTTAGGGGGTCTGCATTGATGTTTTTGAATAGCAGTGAGTCCCTCCAACCATCGACAATAACATACGACAAGTTCAAGCAAGAACTCATGGGCCGGTTTAAATCAAGGCAGCCGGATCAATATTATTACTCACAATTACAAGATGAAAACAGGCAAAGGGGGAAACTGTGCAGGACTTCGCTGATAAGATGCAAGAAAATAAATCTGTGTCCGCAAGGTAGGAGATCCCCAGGCTCAGAGAATATAAACAAGGAAGCAAAGCGGAGGCGCCAAGCAGAGTTTACCGGAGGCCTGAGCGGCAATGTAGGCGTACAAGTAATGTACAGAATGCCGTCCACCTTTACCGAGGCACTAAACGACGCGTTGACAGTAAGTGCGATAGATCGGGAATAGAAGCTTCATGGGGAGCAGGTGTTTGCGACTTTACATTTTAAGAAACCGGGACAGGGATCCACAGCATTTGCTTGTCATGGCTGAGGGAAATTTGGCCATGTTAAATGAAACTGTACAAAAACGGAAGGTTGAGAAGACGCAGAAGCCGCAGGCAAAACATCAGCCTTACAGAAATCTACCAACTCTCCTACCTGTACTGACTGCAATAAAAAGGGGCATATAAAAATTAAAAACGAATTGTTTCTCAAAGAAAAAGGGACGATAAAAACAAAAAATCCCCAAACTAGACGAGTTCGGCCCGCGCCCCAGCGTTGAACGAAGACTAGCTGAAATAGTGATAGTGCCTAGTGTAGCCACTCCTAGCAAAGGAGAAGGGGAACTTCTCATAGAGTTAAACATATAGGGAAAAACTAGAAAACTGTAGGTCGATACTGGAGCAACAATCTCTATGTTATCATCAGAAGTCAAAGCGGCTGCACTACGAGCAAATCGCACACAGGCAAGAGGTGTAACATGATCAGATATAAACTTTTTAGGGCTACAACCTGTTATGTTTAACCTCCTTGGAAATCGATACAGAAATCAATTTCATGTAGTCGAGCTAAATCTACCATACGATGCATAATTGGTGTTGACTTTCTATTACAAGAGAAAGTATCATTAGATTTTGAAAAGCTAAACTTAACGATAGGTAAAAGCAAAGTTCCGTTTATCGGGAAAACAGCAAGGATAGCAACTTGTCCACATGGACATGTCTGCTCATCTTGTTCAACAAGATTCACACTGGACCAGAAGGGAGTTATTAACCCAGTTGGTCACGAATCGTCACACGGTAAGCAGAGAGTTAAAAACCCTGTTAGCCAAGCCTCGACTAAGCCTCGAAGGTTCATCGGCCGCACCTAGAGCGCACTAAGCACAGTCAAAAGACAAGAAAATGCTAGTGAGCCTGTAAATGCTGAAAAGCCTACTTGGAAAGTTTATGCTCACGAAACGACCATGTTGCCGGGACACAGCAAAGTGATCGTATATGGTAGATTTGACCGAGCGGGAACCGATTTGCCTTCCAAAATAGTTGTCGATCTCACATTTTTCAATCATTTTTCATCATCATTTTTCATTTTTTTATTTTTTTATTAGTGGACAGAGTTGCTGCTTATAGACAAGGAAATCTTGTACCTCCAAAGCTCATGAATGTCGGATTAGATGCTGTTCAGTTGTCTACAAACATGTTGTTAGGAGAGGCGGAAAGGATCGATCTGTCAGCACTCGACACCCGGAAAGGAGTACGTGCTGTGAAAGCTAGCAAAGAGGACAAAGAAGTGAATTTACGAAAAAGGAAGCACAAAGTTGTCAAAGTTAGGGCACTCCTTATTGATAAATTAACTCATTTCGACCCAATGAGTAGGGCTAAGATGGGGGATGTACTTGACGAGTACATTGAGTTATTTCTGGACTCTGAGGATAACTTGGGGTGTATGAGTACGGTTAAACATAAAATGGTAACAGGCAATGCGAAACCATTCGAAAATCTTCGTATCATATTCTACACGCTATGAAAGAAGTGGTGGATGAACACATTAAAGATATGATCAAACGAGGAATAATCGAACCTTCGAGCTCACCGTGGTCAGCTCCTATTATTCTTGTGCTGAAAAAGACAGCAGAGAATGGGGAAATGAAATACCAACTCTTAACAGATTTTCGTTGACTTAATGAGGAAACAAAGGGCGACGCGTACCCTCTACCTAATAAAACAGAAACGTTAGATAGTCTCGGAAATTGCAAGTATTTCACAACGTTAGACCTTCGTAGTTGATACTATCAGTGCCAAATTTATGATAATGATACGGAAAAAAACGGATTTTCCACCCCAAACTAAGGCCACTTTCAGTATACCAGAAATGCTATGAGCTTAAGTGGGGCGCCAGCCACCTTCCAGCGGTTGATGGATTGTGTGCTGGCCAGTTTGAAAGGTAGAGATTTCATAGTGTATCTAAACGATATTATCATGTGTAGCATTTTGCTGGACGAGCACATACAAAGTTTAATCAGAGTGTAAGGAAGGCTCAAAGATAGGCACGGTTCTAGCCCCAAAAACTTGGGGAGGCCCAACGAGTCCCGCCAGGGGGGGTTTGGGGGTGGCAACGCCCCCAGATTTGCCCCGCAGGGTGTTTTTATATTTTCGTGTACTTTAGAAGGTGTATTTTGGACTGGACGGAAATTCTGGGGATTTCAGAAAGGGGGTATTTATGAGTATATTTAATGGGCACAATAAAAAATTCAGATTTTCCTTAGATCGCGGCCACAGCATATTTATTGTTGATTTGGCAGAGATGAAATGCAGCCCAAGTCTGGCTCGGTTGTAGTTCCCTCGCGCAATGGCGGCCGCCCAAGCCAGACTTGGGCGCCAGATCCAAAGTGTTAACCACCATGTAATTCAAGGGAATTCACAGTGATTTAATATCACATGCCTACCTCGTTTCCAAGCCTGGGTTTTTACATACATATAGAGCAGAGCAAGAGCCGACTAGAAGACCATTAACAAAATGTTATTATGCAATTTTTCATTATTAGGAGTATAACGTAGACTCATTGCTCACAAAAATATAATTGGAGATCCCGTTAATTATGGGAAAACACCAGTTCAATTAATTTATAGATAACGTGGTTTGGATGTTTTTCATTTGCAGGGTGGATGTATGAAACTAAATTGCTGGATCTATGTTCAGTCTGGGTACATCGTTTACGGTAAAACACATTGAAAAAAACAAATGAATTAACAATGAAATGCACTTATAAATGCCTATATTTTAATCATCATCATCTATATTATAATTATGAATATTACATTGTTGCTTATAGATCCTTACAGTTTTGTTGTTTGTAAATTGGTTTCTTTTTGTCGTAGGCCTACATAATAAACAAGAAAATTGTTTTTTATCAAATCCGGAACTTTTTCTAAATTTCGCAAAACTTTCGATTATTTTCTACTATTACGCAATTATTTATAAATGTACTAGGCAATAAGACGGTAAAACAATACAGGTATTGCTATTGTGTTTTGACATTCATTGTGCATGCAAGTTTGACATTCTTTTCGCTAAATTGGCCCGATCGTTCCATGAAGACGGCTAATACAGCGGTCACTTATCTCTCATCATATCTATGGCAGTCCAAAATGGGGAGAAATCGTTCTGGCGTTGGTGTAAACTCCGGCGGGGAAGCACTATAGCAATGATTGAAACAAGTATTTGCTAACGTTTATTGAATACTTCACCAGATACTGCGGAGTGATTGCGCTGAAAGACCAAACAGCGGAAACTGTGGCAAGAGCATTTGTCAAAAACATAATAATGAGGCATGGTACTCCTCGTTATTTTCTCACAGACCAGGGGCGACAGTTTGTGTCAGCACTGATGCAGGAGACATGCCGATTGTTAAAAATAAAATCTATCCAGACAACGCCATTTCATCTAGACTTGACCGGAAGGCTCAAATAATTACATCGCAGAATCGTTTTTATGATAGCACAGTATGTCAAAAAAGATCATAAAATGTGGGACAGATTCGTAGAATACGCCATGATGGCCTACCAAACAACACGTAATGATGAAACTGGGTATAGACTACATTTCCTTCTACATGGATAAAAAATCCTAATTCCGTTCACAGATTATCTAGAACCTAATTTGGAAGGAAAAGAGTCTGAGCAACAACAACAGCTAGCTGACAGATTAAACGACGCATAAAAAATGCTATGGGAAAATAACAAACTAGCTCGCGATTCGCAAAAGAAATACTACGATCAGAAAGCAAAGCCGAGATCATAAAACGTAGGAGATTTGGTGTATCTACGAAACACAGAAGATAAAACCATAGCGTGTCTGGGACTTTGGAGATAACTTCTAATAAGAGTTGCATACTAGCACGCACCGAGGAGATAAATTGGGTTTATCTCGCTGTAGACTGACGCTTTGCACAACTTTCAGCTACAGTTTTACTTACCATTGTGTGAACCAAAACATAGCACCAGGCCTAACATGACCGAGTGTCAACACAGAATATTATCAATTCACGATCAGGACACTGTGCCAAATTGATAGGTCGAATAGAAGATCGATACTCACTTGTACCAATCGATGACCCGAAATTTGGTTCACAGCGGCAGCTCCGCCCTGGACACGTAATCTTCCGGTAGGTTGAGGGATTACCACAACAACATCTACTAAGTAAATTGATTGGCGGCAAAAATCAAACCAAAGTCTCACACATGTTCAGATCATATTTTCTTAAAAACATCTAAAGAAAATAAATTCATGCACATAACCAAACTCCATCTCAAACATGACAGACACAATTTTAATACTAAAGGAATGTGCATGTCTATTCAATTAATAATAACTACATAATAAGCTACAAGGAAAATTAAATATGCAGTGGCTAGCACCATTGCTACCAGTCAGTTCTAAAACTGAAAACCACACACTGTTAAAAGTTATTCCATATTTCTAAATTTAGAAAAGAATACATTTTTCTAATATATGCTTCTTTTAAAATGTGAAAGGCTTCAATATTGTGAGGATTTCCGATCAATAATTATCGATTATTGATTATCAACCAAAAGTAATTAGGCATAACTTATTAACACTGCTAGCTATAGTAAGTCACAGCCAAACTAGTTGATATCGATTTGGCTCGTCCAAATCATGATCAGTCACCATTGATGGGTAAACAAATATTGATTCCAGTCAATATTGATTTATCATATCAATGATTGGTAGGCCTAGTGGAGCAATTTATTCTCATGAGAAATATTGTTAACTTCATACTGTAGCACCTGCTTGGCTACTATCACAGCCAGACGTGACTTGCAATGTATCCGACTGTAACTTGGTACAGCCCAGCCATCAGTACAGTGAACGACAAACGAACAGCAGCCTTGATGCAAAATATGGGAAATGTGTTGCATGCAAGTGATTGTTTTGATGTAAAACTGTACTCCTGTGCTTTAACATTGTGAGAATATACTCTCAGACCAGGGAAAAGACGGAAAGCCCCCTCTCCTCCCACCATTGTGATTAGCATTGTTGACCCTCTCTTCTAATCAATCCAGCGTTCTAGGAGGTGTTTTAGAGCTATCTAGGAGAATTATGAAGGCAGTATCAGTTTTTATGTGTAAGTTGCTTTAATTCATATATGAAAATTCAAAGTTTATTTACACATGGTGTTAATGATTCTAAGCTAGGAATAACCAACAAATCCGCCCATCCCTTATTGATAAGACAATATTGTCTCCAACACAGTGGCAAGGCAAGTTCACAATATCTAGACCCGCGGCACTACATAACTTTTAAAACAGGAATTTTTAACATTTCAGGAACTCAAAAGTTCATTTTTATGGGAAGAAACTGTAACTTTTAAACGTTCCTTTTGAAGGCCAAATAACTTGACTTGCTCCTTTATTGCTGGAACTTATCCAACACTGCTACAATAGTAATAGGAGCCAAGTGAGTCATGCTATTCTATGCACAGGTGATCAAGTCCCGACGCGCCGAGATGAAAGCTGGCTCAGAGGACGGCTCGCTGAGCAAGGCTTCAGAAGACGGGACGAAGAGACGACTGGCCTTCTTGGATCTGCTCATCGAGTCCACTCTGAACGGCTCGGGACTCACAGACGTAGACATTCGAGAGGAAGTCGACACCTTCATGTTTGAGGTGGGGGGTTGTACATGGGCGCCCGCTGGAATTTTGGAAGGGCCCCCCCCCCTTCCAAAAAGCATTGAATGAAAAATGACAATTTCACTTTCATTGAGCAAGCACAGTGGGTTTGGGGCAGAGCTCCACAAAAATAGTGCAGCAGGCGAAAATTAGAAAATCAGGTTTTTTGAATGCGTTTGGTGGGTTTAAGAAAAAAAATAGTGGGCTGAATACAATACCAAAATGTTGTAATTTTTGTGCAGTCGATACTCAAAACTAGAAAACTAGAAAAGAAATCTTGAAAGGAAATATTCAAAATATTTTGCCTCCCATTTTGTATTTTTTTTATTTTAGTTTCTACTGATTGATATTAATACTGAATTTTTTATTTCATGTTCATGTTTTTTAAAGCGGGCGCCCTTGGGGGTTGAGGCCTTTCAAAACAGCCCTCGGACATCCCTTCACAATTGTTTTATCAGCAACATACAATGTTGAAAAACACAAACACCTGAAGAGAGGCATATGTTTAAAAAAAAATTGGGTAAAAATTATAAACAATAGTACAATACTTATACCGAAATACTGCAAAATAAGTTAAGAAAAATAAATCACAAATTCATCAGTTTGAAGCAAATTTACGAATTTGTCCATTAAAGGTTCAACGTTAACAAAATACTATATATCCTACTAGTTACTAGGGTTTATACTAGACTTTAATTTATTTTCAGTTTTCCTCTTCACAACCTAACAATGTAGCCTACACTACTAATCCAAATACTCCAGTAACCAGTTTCAGTAGCAAAAACAGGAATTTTGTGCTTTCCCATACACGTAAAATCTCTCGTTATAGTTTATTCTGTTTATTGAGTAATATTGACATGATTATATTTTATAACCTTAGAGAATATGATTAAACGAGGGAGCGGAGCGACCGAGTGTCTCCATTCAACTCGAACGGTTCTCATTCTGTGATTCTGTCTGTCTATCTGTCTGTCTGTCTGTACGTCGTAAATCAGCCGAACCGCTGAACAGATTGGGCTGAAATTTTAAACAGACATCCGGTACGAAATTATTGAGAACTGCTAACAAAATCAAGTAGATCCATTGCGATTTAATCCTACAATAAATAAAAATGTGATTTTTAAAATATCGATAGCATTTGTTTAGTAGCAGCTATCGGGACCACTTCTACGTGGCTTGCATGGCCTATTGGTAAGCATTTAGCCTACCACACGGAGGGTTGAGGTTCGATTCCCGTTAGCTCGAACTTTTTTTGTATTTTTACACCCACATATTATTTTGAGGGGTGTTAAATGGGAAATAAAACTTAGGTGATTTTGTTTTATCTTGGAAATTTGTTAATGTTTCACGCTAATACGTTTTGAACACGATTCGCATTTCAAATGTTCAATTTAAATATCTAGGGAAACGCCAAAGTCGTTGTTAAACGAGTGAGTGAGCCATGTGTTGAGTACCCGGTATCATTCCTCATGGGCTAGATCCTTAGGTATAGGGGAGGAAAGGGCTCACTCACTCACTCGTTTAACAACGACTTTGGCGTTTCCCTAGTTATTAAACGAGGGAGCGGAGCGACCAAGTGTCTCCATTCAACTCAAACGGCCCTCATTCTGTGATTCTGTCTGTCTGTCTGTACGTCGAAAATCAGCCGAACCGCTGAACAGATTGGGCTGAAATTTTAAACATACATCCGGTACGAGTTTACTGAGAACTGCTAACAAAATCAGCTAGATCCATTGCGATTAAATCCTACAATAAATAAAAATGTGATTTTTTAAAATATCGATAGCATTTGTTTAGTAGCAGCTAGCGGGACGAGATCTACCTGGCTGACATGGCCCAGTGGTAAGCATTAAGCCTACCGCACGGAGGGTTGGGGTTCGATACCCGTTTACTCGAACTTTTTTATATTTTTACACCAACATTATTTTTGAGGGGTGTTAAATGGGAAATAAAACTTAGGTGATTTTGTTTTATCTTGGAAATTTGTTAATGTTTCACGCTAATACGTTTTGAACATGATTCGCATTTTAAATGTTCAATTTAAATAACTAGGGAAACGCCAAAGTCGTTGTTAAACGCGTGAGTGAGCCAAGTGTTGAGTATCCGGGAACATCTCATTTCCTCCCATATACCCAAGGCTGGATCTAATTCAGTATGGGGAATGATACCGGGTACTATACACATGGATCACTCACTCGTTTAACAACGACTTTGGCGTTTCCCTAGTGTATTCCATAAAAGTCTATTTATTGTCTGAATCTTAAACTTCAGGGACATGACACAACTGCGGCTGCCATCAGCTTCGCGATCTATCTTCTAGCTTGGAATCAGGATTCACAGGTACATGTTGTCACAGTTCATTATTATTGTGCGCATTTTTGAACTTAGTTTTATATATGGCTATTGAATCCCATCTAACCGATATTTTAAAAGTCAATGATAGATGACTAAAACCTTTGCTAAATGAAAGAGGGTCTTCAACATAACAGGAAAATATATTTTTTTAATTTTTTGGGGCGGGACGTTACGTCCCTGTCAGCCATTATATGCAAATTTCGGGACAAAAGTAGGAACACTGAGCTAGGTGCTACACTTAATGTTGACCAACTTTTTGGATGAGCGTAGCGAGCGAAGCGAAGATTCCATTTCACTACACTGGAGAAAAAAATCCGGAATGTTTTTTTTTTTCTTTCTTTTTTTCTGTATTTTTGTGTGTTTGTCAGCACGATTCCGGCTAAACCAATACTCCAATTGCGATGAAATTTTATGGAGGCCTTCGAAATCTCTGAACTTAGAACTGCCACGTTTTTGAGCACAATCGGAAAAGTATTTTTCATGGAAATCGCAATTTTTACGATTTTTTTTTCGATTTTTAAAAAATTTCTTCGACCTACATGCTTTATCCGATTTTAATGATTTTTTCTCAGAACCTTAATTTTATGAAAAAAGATATTCGTGTGAAATTTGAGCGCAATCGAAAATTATTTGTTATGAATATCGAAATTTTACGGGTTTTTTCTTTTTTAAAACAGTTCGTTGACTTTTAACACCTACATGCTTTGTCCTATTGTAATGATTTTTTCACAGAACCTTAATTTTACGAATTAATATATTCGTGTTAAATTTGAGCGCAATCGAATAATTATTTCCTAGGAAAACGCTTAACCGTCGCGTTGTTGGATGAGCGTAATTGGTGCATTGAGCTGCCATGTGTTATGCGGATTTTCTGTTGTTCTGTGAAAAAATCATTACTTCGTTGAAGATTTTTTTTGAATTTAAAATAAATTAAATAAAAAATTAACTTAATTTTTTTTTTTTTTAATTATTCCTAATTTAAAAAAAGGAAAACATCGTAATATTGAAATTTTCATAAGAAATAATTTACGACTTAGTAAATGATTTTTTCACAGAACAACAGAAAATCCGCATAACACATGGCAGCGCAATGCACCATTACGCTCATCCAACAACGCGGCGGGACTTCAGCGTTTTCCTAGTTTTATATAGTTTCTTCTCATCATTTTCTTCCATCTCCTTGTAAGGAAAAACGATTTTCTGAAATATCGTTTAATGCACGATTTTGTTCGTTTTTCAAAAAAATCGTTTTTACAAAATAAAATTTTCCTTCTATATTTAAGACCTTATTTCATTAAGGCCCAAGTATCTCTAGCCTAGCACGCTTCGTTGACTTTTCGGAGGCAAAGTGGGTGTGTAAAATAAGCGCATTAGGGCAGAGTCAGAATCCTTTCATGATTTGTCTTGCTCGCCGTTCATTGGTCACTCACTATATCAGGTTATTTGCCACAGTTTTTTTTGTATGTCGCTAGAAAATCCTATTGAAATGTGGCTTTCAGTCATCCTAGCGTCTTGGGCCTACCATCCCTTCTTGTCGCATTGTTCAAATGAAGAAAAGAAACCACAACGTTTATTACAGAGAGGCTTTTTTTATGATATGTATATATTTTTCTTTCCATTACTAATATGCAAATATTTTGATGCTCAAATCACTTTGATTTTTGTTCCTACGATAAAAATTACGGTAAATATCATAATAGAAATAAAATACTAGATTATACTAGTGTAACACAATAGGCGTAATTTTTATCATAGTGAAAAAAAATCAAAATGTTTACCACATAAAAATGTTCACATTAAAATACTGCAAATAAAAAATAAGAATATCATAAAAAAAAAGCTTTGCTGTAAAAAGAATATACTGTAGTTTCTTTTATGTGTTTGAACAATGCGATAAGGGTTGAAAGGCTGACAAGTTGAAGACCGGCTCGTGCAACTTGGTTCTAGCGCGGGGGGGGGGGGGGGGGGGGGGGGCAAGGATCCAACTACCTGGATCAGAGATCGGTGATCTTTTATTTACTTCAAAATATAGAAATGCGATTCGCTAACGGAACAATATTATTACGTGTTGCATTCCAGGTTCGAATCCTAGCTTGGCAAGGATTCCATGTTTATGATCTTCGTGTACGAATATATGAAATACGAATATAATTTTGGGGTACTCGTGAGGTCTAATTCGAGACTCTAAATCGCCGGATCGATACCGCCATGGGCAATCCCGACTGAAGTATTTTTCCGATGATTTTCCCAGTCGTGAGCACCCCTCGCAAGTTCCATTCAAACTATATTTACATATCGTTCGAGTTATCCATCTAAAGAGGTGCCAATCAGGAAAGAAGGAAGGTGATCATACAACCTAGAATTATACATAGAATAGAATCATACAACCTAGAAATATTTTTATTGCTCAGTGCCGTGCATTCGCGTGGGATTGGTCATAATATACCTAGACCCTTGCCAACAATCCTTGATCTTTTGACATTAGGATAGGCGAGAATACAATCGCATTACAAACACTAGTAAATTGTTTGATCCCTCTTTATTGACACATCAAGTAGTGGTTTAGTTATAAATTTAGATAATGGTCAAAGCAATTATCCAATCACAATGCATGCATTATCTGCTGTATAATAGTCTATGTATGAAAACATTGAAACTACAATAAACCACCAACACACAAAATAATTAATTCTATTAGTTGTTCATTTAGAATGTAGATAAAGAGTTTCTATGAAATACGTGTAACGATGACTTAATCATACATAATACATTGTGTAATCTCTCTCTGAAGTCACAATGAAGTGAAATATTCACAGATGTGACGCGAATCGAACCGTTCCCTATTTCCTTTCATAACACAAAATAAAAATCGAAGTATCCTTTCCTTCCTGTGATTCAGAATGCTTTCTACCACGGAATAAATAAATAAATCTTTGTGACCTTTTTTCCAAGAAGATGCTCTATTATCTGTCCTATCTTCGTCTGAGTGCGAGATGTGTAGGTTCTACACAAAAATACTAAACAAAAATAGGATAATTGAGGGTCTGCTGCGAGCACTGAGGCATATCTTCCGAAAAATGGAATTCAATGTGGCAATTCTGTGACACTTTTATCAATATCGTAACTCGAAACACTAAGGCAATTATTTTGAAACATTTCGCAGATGACATTTCTAGCATAATTATTCAATGTCGTATTCGATCTAAAGAGCCACCCAATACTTATTACAGCCGGTTGAGGTATATACTGTAGCCATGATCATTGATCACCACGTAGACACGATTTGTCTCTATTGCTCTCGATTTCTCACTCGTTCTTTCTTTATTCGCCATTCTTTTCCGTGTAATATTGCCAGTCAACTATTCCTTGTAAGCAACGGTCCCCCCTCCCTCCCCCCCCCCCACCACCTCACCATCAATAATAGATTTATAATTTAATATGTTTTTATTCCTTTCGTGTTCATTTCAAGTTATAATATGAATTGTGTAACTAATTGGTGGTTCAAGTGGATGCCGATTGATATACAATATACAGCTATTGTAAAAGAAACGAACAAAATCATTAGCGTGGGTGAATTGATTTTATCTGAATATACCGGTTGCACTAATGTGTCTGCGTTGCGATAGTTATTGTCGTCTGTAGTTGTGTTGAGAAAGCCAACAGGCCAGTCAGCCACCAACGTGCCTGCAAGGGGGGTTGACAATTGCAAAGGCCCGAACTGCATCCAAAGCTGGCAATTTTTTTTTAGAAATAAATGATAACGTAATTGACAGAGGGAGTGCAGACAAATACGCAATAAATAACGGGACAGACTGACAGGAGTAAGTTCAGAATGCACCTCTTGTCTCTGACCGGCGGAGATATAACGTCGGGGCCCGGCATAATATGGTCGCGACCTGGTGGTTGAGAAACACTAACGTATAATTAACAAAGAAGAGTAATTATTTATTATAATTATAATAAATATATTTGATACTCTCACATTTTGGCAACGATGCTAATCGAGACAAGGAGAGTAAATTATACAGGGAAATGAAAAAACCGCCACATAGGCCTAATACCCATGGTCAAACCAGAATTCGAACCTGAATCTCAGGAACCGCAATTTACCACACCAACCCACCACCAGTGTTGTGACTTATATAGATAAAATCTAGAAAAGTTTTTGTTGTTATCGTTTTCTATTATCTAAATAAAATAAAGTTTATCTTATCTGAACTTTTTAAGCTTTAAATATTTATTTTTTCGATAAATTAATAAACAATAATGTAGACAAAAATAATAACCAATCACTTTTTAAATGAAAACTACTTCTACAGTTGTAATGTGCGTGCCGGGGTAATGTCAACTTGTTGAGTCTGATAAATATTACGATTGACAAAAACTGTTTGTGGGGGGGGGGGGGGGGGGGGGGGGGAACAAAAACGTAAATCTCAATAATTATTATCTTTTATCAAAATAAATTTATCTAGATAATTATTTTTAATCTTTTATCTAGATAATTTTCTACATTTTTCTTTTTTCTTATGTAGATATTTTTTTTTAGAATTATCTTTATTTAGATAAAAATAAATTATCTAGTCCCCAACACTGTCCACCACTGCCAATAAGACATGTAGAATACTTGTTGCGACTAAGAACTCGAGCAGCATTGAAAGGATTTTCAGTTCCACAACCAGATCAATGAGGCGGAATGGTATTTCAAGATGTTACTTGGCCTAAGGCTTTGTAACCAGTCTGTCGCCGTGTCGGTATTGTGCCGCGAAAGAAGGGTAGATGGGTGGGCGCGATCCACTGCTTGACCCAGCCCCCAATTCCACGAGAATAAGACGTTCATCAAAACCCCTACAGAGGACATCACTATCGGTGCAAAATTAATCAATCATTAGTCACCTCACTGTTACGTCAATTATACGTTTTTTGTACTCCGCTTTCGAATACTGGCTGTAAAGAATGCAAGTATGAACTAGGTTGAATAAAAAATTATAATTTATGATTCCTTAGAGTTGCGATGTTCTAATTATAACATTTTCAAATATATAAACCAACGTAGTAAATCTGGCATCTGTTTATTGCACGAAACAAAAAAATTACTAACATTGAAGCAATAGTTTAGACGCTACGAGGATTCTAGTAAGACACTGCATATGCAGGGGGGTATTTCGCCCTTAAGCTATGATTTTAGTCATCTATCGTTGACAAGGGAACCACAAGTGCAATGCGGAAAGCGAGTTCGGTGCATTGGAAGAGAATGTCCCATAAGAATAGCATTGGGCTATTTTAAAAACGCTTGTATTATTGATCTAGAAGTGTTTGAGAAGTATCATTCACATAACTTTAATCATCATTCTTTTGTTGACACATAAAATGCAGTTAAATTATAAAAATAGCAATATAATTTGAATAAATGTTGTTGATAAACATGTATGTTTCGTGTTTTGGGGTCATTCAATAGGAAGAGACGCACTGTAGAAAAGAGAGGGAGAACCAAGGAATGCATGCGGCTGACTAGCGAGGAGCAGCTTTGCACGTAGAGTATCCAAGTACACGGCGAGCTCGGCTGTCCGACATGTTTGTTTCTCCGATTCAACAGCCTGAAAATAGGAACCATCGTCTTGTTAAACTCGAACTCATTTAAATTCTAAACATCATTTAAATATTCTACTATAAGTGATAGGTGAAGGAAAGAATTGTGGTGGACGTAATGTTAATGATATTTCTTAAATAATTCTCGTTCAAATAGACCAATGCTATTCTTATGGGGACATTCTCTTTCAATGCACCGAACTCGCTTCCGGCGTTACACTTTTAGTTCCCGGTCCTCTTTTGTGGATCAGTTTTCATAAGTGAAAAAAAATACTTCAATCAACATTCAGTCTATGTTCACATCATCTTCTAACTTTCTGACAGTGAAAGGTAAACTTTTGGCTTAAATGTAAACGTCTGCAACAGGCTGCCATATTTTTAAAGAAGAACAACCTATTCTCATACCAAAGCTAGCTAAAACACTGTCCAAACATTATCAAAACTATATCATTTCCACATGTTTATTAAATACATGTTGTCTTCTCGTGTGGCATCTTTGAGTTCCTCATAGGTCTGTCATAGTTCGTTATCAACATAAAGTATAAACATATTAAATTTTTATTGATCGGGTTGTTTTGTAACGGAGGTATTCAACGATTAATGATAATATGTTCTGTCGACGTTTCAAAGACATGTTTTCTTCTTCTTCAGGACTTGAAAAATGATGTGAAGTCTATGAATTGACGCTTGTTTCTTGTTTTCCCTATTGTTAATATTTTTCTTTTTAACAAAATAATTGGTAATATTATACTAATTAAGCTTCCTTAATTCACGGCCAGATTGTCATTTGCTAGACACCTTCTTGGTAATATTATAATAATTAAGCTTCCTTAATTCACTGACAGATTGTCATTTGCTAGACACCTTCTTGGTAATATTATAATAATTAAGCTTCCTTAATTCACTGACAGATTGTCATTTGCTAGACACCTTCTTGGTAATATTATACTAATTAAGCTTCCTTAATTCACGGCCAGATTGTCATTTGCTAGACACCTTTCCTATTTCCCAGTCTTCCACCCAAGAATTAATGTTCCTCTTGAACCGGCATTATCTCTTGGACTGAGTCTATGATATCTTCCCCAATAGGGTTTACTTCTCAAAACTCTATTGTTTCTAATTAAGTGACAGACTTTAGAACAGCATCAAATTTCATCAAAAGGTAGAAAGACACTTACACGTTTTCCCAACGAATCTTATTGTTTTCAGGACAAAGTTGTGAAGGAGCTGGATGAAATCTGGACAGATCAGACGGAACCCCTCCCGTTACGCGCATTGCAAGAGCTCAAGTACTTGGAGAGGGTGATCAAAGAGACCCTGAGGTTGTATCCGAGTGTGCCCTTCTTTGCACGGAGGATCAGCGAGGACACCGTGTTGAGTGGTGAGGACAACACATCTTTTTAGAATTCGCATTTCCCTGAATATAAACGTGTAGACCCGCAAGTACCTGACAAATTGCGGAGTTTTTTTTCAAAACGCATTAAGTTCATATTATTTAATTCGGGGAAAACGAAAAAAACTGATTTCTTTTGATTGAGGGGTCGCTGAGGCTGGCGTAGAGACGAATTTAAGCGCTCAGCTTTCATGGTTGTTCCGGGCAAACGACTAATAACGTCGGTATCATATTTCAAACGAACATTAATAAAGAATGAATCTTCGATATCCACTACGCGTATTCTGTAATTCATTAATTTTGGTAAAAAAAATCGTGAAATCTCCGTAACTTAGTCAATTTTGGTGAATTTCGTGAATTTATTCCAAATGTACAGATTTTTTAACCGCAATTTTGCATCCAAGATATCAACGTTTAGATAAATGTGAACGCGCAGGTTAATTTGGTTTTGGTTTTATTGTAAGATAACGGTTTGATGGGAATTTCCAGAATTGACATCGATGTTTTGGATTTTCCATTTTTTCACGATTTGGACTTATATCTCGCAATGGATCTTTAAGGTAATAGTACTTTTTCATTTATTCCAAATTTTCCAATGATATTACCAACCGTTCACCATTTCATCATCAACACCTGAGTTAGCGTATTTGAATTGGGCCAAACTCAGCGCTCCCTCTAACGGCAAATAGATTGAATGTGTTTTTTTGGCTAATTCGGTAGCTCCGGTAATTAAAAAAAATAAATGTGACCGTAAGTTTTCTGTAATTTTTTTTAAATGTTTGGACGTCTTGCGTTTTGAAAAAAAGAACATTAAAATGTATTTTATTTGCATTATATTAACAAATGAGGAAGAGAGTGGTTTCAGAGACTTCCACAAGTCCCAAAATAATATTTAAGACTTAAAAGTGAAGTTTGATTATTTATTTAAAAACAAATTGGAAATATATTTTATATATATTTGAAAATCATAATTTGCAAAAATTTTTTTGCGTTTTCGGTTCACAGAATCATTTACTGACTACTGTCGAAGTTCTTCTGTCACCGCGCAAAACTAAGTAATCATTGGTAGTAATAGATTATGCGTTTTGAAACAAAACAAATATGGACTTATTGCGTTTTTATTTTTTTATCTGGTTTTAATTCGTTTTGGAAGAAAATAAATAATAAATAAATAAATAAATTTTATTTAGAGTCTACCCACTCAGTTATATAACTGATTTTCAGTGGGGGACTTTAAATCAAAGCGACCAAGCCAACCCTGCAGGCCCCGACAGAATCAATACTTTTCACCTTTTGATAGAGCTTGTAATGAAGAACACAACTCCATCTCTTAATCATTTCTTGTACTAGGGTAGGTGGACTTAAGGCTATTCCAGAGCACTCTTACCGATATTTTGAAAGTCAAAGGAAAATGGCTTAATTTTTTGGACGGGACATTTTGGCCATTATATGCATATTTTTGGTCAATAAGGAAACAACAGTTTTAGATACTTAAATTTTAAGCTTTGATTTATTTTTGCGTTTTTCATCACACCTTTGTCTATGCTTTGAGCATAAGGGAAAATAATTTTCTGAAATAACGTTTGATGTACGACTTTTTTCGTCCTCCTGTTCAAAACTCTTATTTTTTATTTTTATTTATTTAGTATTTGACTCTGTAATTTGTACACATTATAAAAAAATTACAGAATGAAACAGGAAAGCAGGCCTATTGTGGCCCATCCACCGCAGTGATCCTGTTCCATTCTTAACATTAATAAAATAATAAAATAACATAAATTCTCTTATAAAAGGACGATAATGATAATGGTGAAATAGATGATACAGTTTTTAATACTAGGAAAACGCTTAAGTCCCGCCGCGTTGTTGGATGAGCTTTTGGAAGTTTTTAGTTTGCGTGGGATATCTTTACTTTTGCAAGTGCTTTGTTTTGCTGCCTACGGATTGTAGGTGATTGTTGTCAAGTTTCTATTGTAACTCTTGTCAATTGGTATTATTTACCGTAAAAAACTTATATCAAACTTTATTTCTATGGATTCTGGCTAACTTTTTCAACTTTTTCTTTCAAAAGGTACTACATCACCATAACCTTAATGTCCATGTATAATATGAACGATGTAGCCCCACCCGTTTGGTCAGAATTGGCCCAAATGGCACGAAAATATTGCACAAAAAATCAAAAAACTTATATTTAAAGCTTAATTTCTATAGATTCTGGCTAACTTTTTCAACTTTTTCTTTCAGAAAGCAATACATCACCATTACCTTAATGTTCATGTGAAATATGAACGTTGTAGCCCCACCCGTTTGGTCAGAATCGGCCCAAATGTTACGAAAAATATCTCACTAAAAATCGGAAAAAATCGTAAAAGTACTATATTCATGAGAAATATTTCTTCGATTGTACCCAAAAAACGTAGCAAGTCTAAGTTCAGAGATTTCGAAGGTCCCGTCCAATTTTCATCAAGATCGCATGTGCCGTTTGCCCGGTAGAGAGCGAACAAACAGACAGAAAAACTAACAAAAAACAAAACACCCGAGCTATTTTTCTTGGGGTAACGTAAGTGAAAAACAAACAAAAAACAGAAAGTCAAATTGAAGTCTTCACTTCGCTCGCTACGCTCGCTACGCTCATCCAATGATTGTTAAAAATGAAATGAACTAATGTTTTTAGCCGGCGTCAACTATAGGTCAATCAGGCAACCATTTGTCATCTAAAATGATCGTGAATCAGAGATCCGTGACTCTCGAATGTCCAAAGGCAGGGAGTTCCAAACACTGGCAGCTCTCTGGTAGAATGTCCTTTGATAAGTCAGTGTTCGCGCAAAAGGAGGGCGCAGCAGCACTCCACTCTTGGCATCTCTACCCAAGAAAACATACCGATTGTCCAGCTGAAGGCTCTTCAAAGGGTCAACATCAGCTTGTGTCATGTAACAAAAAAATCGTACATCAAACATTATTTCAGAAAATTATTTCCCTTATGCTCAAAGCATAGACAAAGGTGTGTTGAAAAAACAAAAAAACATATCAAAGCTTAAAATTAAGCATCGCACCTAGAACTGTTGTTTTCTTATTGACCCAAAATTTGCATAAAATGGCCAAAATGATGCTTTTGTCCCGTCCCCAAAAAAAGTTTTTTTCTCTTCTTTTTTAAGTTCATCTTTCATCCAACCAACTTTAAGCCATTTTCCATTGACTTTCAAAATATCGGTAAGAATGCTCTGGATTAGCCTTAAATTATGCTTTTTTAAAAAAAGCTCCACAGGACGAAATGTTTCCTCACACTGACAATATTGTGCAAAATGAATCGATGTGTAGAGAGACTTTACCCTAATATATCTGCATCAAATCTATGTGTGTTATACGAACTTTCAACATCGCTTTTGCTGTTGCCATCTAACCAATAGCTAGCCACTGGCTCGGACGAAGATATGTCATCCATGAGTCTAAACCGACAAAATCGAGGATTTTTTTTTATCAAAATCTTACCACTTACATTATTTGACATATTTTTACGATATAACACTTAGTCTTTGGCGAATTTACACACTAAATTAAAGAATGTCGCGTCAAGATGTTATCTATACTAATCGGTGCCACTTATTTTAAGTAGATCTAGATGCCCGTTAGGGCGCCGCAGCCAAGCCGTGGAGCACACTCAGGCACCTTATACAGCAAGCAAAGTTGGGGTGATTTCGAGGTGTTACCCAGCCGTCACGAAACGTGATGTGAACTTGAAAACTATCAAAATCGAGGGGATTTAGGTACCTGACAACACATGCCAAAATTTGGTTGCTGTGATGAACGTGAAAAAGCATGGCAAAAAAATATGCGCAATTTTTAAAATTTAAAAAATGTTGCAACTATTTTTTTGCCACGCTTGCATTAATGCAGTCCAGGGCAAGTGAAATAAATTATTAAGATTGGGAAAAAATGTCAGAGGGTAAAAATTTGGGGCATTTTTTTTGGGATTCTTTGCTTTGATTATGTAAGGTTGGCTGTTTTTTTTTCATTTTTTTAATATGTGGGGGGTAGAATACGCACACAAAACAATATATTGGTTTTATTTGCGTTAAGGGCGCGTCAACCGTTAGGTGATAATGTGTCACTCTAGCCCAGGGAATGTAGTGAAAAAAGACCATTTTGGGTTTGCAAAACCATTAGGGGCCCGAGAGAGTGAACGGGAAGTTTTCACGTCAAGGGGCCCCGAGCTCGACTCTATATCGTCTGAGAGTAAAATACCCCCTTTCAACATCTCATTTTGGGGAGATTGTTTTTTGCCTCTTTTATCCCTACTACGCCAAAGCCAATGATAACTATCAATAAATTCGTTAGAGCAGAGCCTTTTCTGAGCCGATTTTACCCCGGCCTGACAAGGGGGCAAATTTTTATATGGAACTCAACGAACCCCCATAAAAATTTGGGTTTTTCGCTCCTTATGTTCGTTTATTTACAATAATAATTTTGTATTTTCTTTGCTATGTTAGGGTTGGCGGTTGCGCCAAAGGGTGGTCCCTTCATCGTGTCCCTTTATGACCCCCGAGAACCCGAAAATTTCCCAGACCCGAGGATTGACCCCGGGCCCGGGTTTCCTCCTGAGAATGTGCTGGGGGACATCCGTACGCCCAACCCCCCGTCGCGCGGGGGGGGGCCCGGAATGTATCGGGGAGTGATTGAAATTTTTTTAATTTGGTTTATTTATCAGTTTTTAAAACTGTAAGTAAGTATAAAAAAACTAAGTTTTTTAGAATGGCTTCACTAAAAGTTTACAAAAAAAACATTGTAAAGTAAGATAAATATAGGGTAGATTAACATTTTGTATATAACCCACGTTTAAAATTTTGGTCTGTTTTTATTTAATAAATTTAAAAAACCCCAAAGGCTTTGTTGTCATGGGCCTAGGACTGAGGGCCCCCGCAGTTATTTTAAAATAGCGAAAAAATTGGAAAAATTACATATGTACAAGTATGGGGAAATTTTGATTTTGTACTAGTGGTAAAAAAAAACCCGGCTAGCGATAAATTATCCTTGCCTTTTAATGATTTTAACATTTATTTTCAGACTTAAAAAACAAAAAAAAACAAAATATGAGGGTAAAAAAAATAAATCAAACATCAATTTGGTACCCAAAAAAAATAAAAAGTAGGGCCCAGGCCTATTTATTTTTTTCATGTGATATTAGAAAGACAATGTGTCAACGACAACAACTTCTGATAGTATTAAATAGGGCTTAGCAACTACACAGCACGGAGCATGCCGGTATTTTCCGTTCGAACCCAACGATGGAAAGCAACCCTCGTTTCGCAATTGACGCCTGCGAAAAGGGCAACACTTATCAGCTCCCCAATTTTTTAAACTATTCATTATTTTTGGCCAAAAAATTAAAAGGAAAAATTTTTGCAAACATTTCACTCCTTCTTTAAAAACGATTATTTTGAAATTTTTTGATAGCCGGTAACGTGTTTACCCCATGTACGATTGAAATAAAATTTAAGGTTTTAAATTGTTTTTTTGGGAAATTTAAAAAAAAAAACTTCAAAAGACAATATCAAAAAACGCCAGCTTATCTGATCTTCGTTGCTTCTGCTGAAAGGATGCCGCCAGTGGCGTAACTAGCCAAATTGTTTTATAGGAAACGCACATTTTTGTAATGTAACCACAAACATAACTGTGTATCCTGGTACAATGGGGGGTCTGGGGGAGATATCCTCCAGCTAGTGCGGGGTTGGGGTCATAGCCCCAGAATTGGTTGATTTTAAGCATTGCAAAAGGTGTTTTTTGTAACTAGGATTAAGCGTGGTTTCGTCGAAAATTTATAAAATTGAGAAGTTGTCAGTTTTATTGTCAGTTTACCCAATCTTGCCACTAAATTTTGCCTCCCGTCACCCCTCTCTGACCCCCTCGCATCCCCAGGAGTTACGCCACTGGATGAAGCCACGTTTGATCGGGTAAAAGCCTGTCACCTAATACTGGCAAAATTTCCTTAACGATTTATGAATAAAATTAATTAATCTCTTCAAAGGTTGGTGACTAAAAATTGACTACTCAAATTTACTAGAATTGGAAGTGTCCATATGAAGCTCATTTTTGCCAGTTTATGTTATTTCAGAACGTTTAAAGGACGATTCCAGCACTCTGATACTTAAAACACTAATCGTCATGAAGTTAGTTCAGTAAGACATTATGTGGTTGACAGTGGCTCCAGAAGTGTATTCTAGTGAAGGCCATAAGAAATTCCTATAAGTGCCTACGAAACCATTGTTGTACGATAAGTATTGTCGTGGCACACTGGGGAGTCTGGGGCTATTGATGGTCTGGGGCACACAGCCCCAGATATTTATTTTTTATTTTTAACATTGCAAATGGTGGCATAATACTAGATCTTAGCGTGCTTTCGTCGGTAACTTGCCATTTCAAAATTCAATGATGTTCTTGTTTCATTGAGGGGGGGGGGAAAGACTATAGTTTAGCAGATTAAGACAATAGCAAAACTGTAGCAGAGAAGCATGTTCCCCTCTGCCCCCCTCAACCCCCGGCTCCGGCGCCATGGTAGTCGAGATGTTTGACATAGCTCTGACTTCCACTTCTTCCAGGCCAAAAGTTCGCTCTCATGGAAATGAAGGTTCTCTGGCGGGAATTCTGCAAAGCTACCGCATTCTGCCGGGAACCACTTCACCTGACTTGACGTTAGCTGCGGAGCTCATCCTCACCTCAAAGTCTGGCATACACGTGAAACTTCAAGCAAGGAAATGACGTGGGTAACTCTACTTACCAGTTGTTGACTTCATCTTGATATTCTCACTTGAGTAGGTTGTCAGTTTTATTGTCAGTTTATAATAATAATAATTTCATCATGTACAATTTAGCTTACTTATTATAATCAACTTTAGAAAATAGCAGCTTAGTAATTTGAAAAGGAAATAAAAACAACCAAATACGTAGTACATAATACGTACATACGTAAACAATAAATTAACAAAAACGTTCCTTTCCATCCCCCAGCGAGTTTTAAGACTCCGAGCAAAATTTTACCTGAACAGAAATAGCTCTGAATTACTTTTGAGCATTTGTGCCGTGGCACTGTTGAGCATACGTTCAAGCAAGTATAATGCTTTTTTTTATCGCACTGCAGAGTGTAAGTTCAAGCAAGTATAATGCTGTGTTTTTTTAATCCTTTTCAAAGTTCGTACATAATCAAGAACTCATCTTCTCTGGGTTGTACAAAATGATACAACCAGTACAGTTATTATTTACTCCTAATTCAGTCACTATTGGAACCACTTAAATTTAAATTGAATTAAAATCAATCCGATTTTTTACATTATTCATATATTATGTAGGCCTTTAACAGTCAAAACAATTTACTGATATTAACATTCAAATTTAACATTTTACTAGCCGAATACGTAGTGGGGTTAAGAAGGCTGCATTCTGCCCTGTATTACTGATGGTTTTAAGTTTTGCATTTCACTAGTGTACGTATGGTGTCCAACACAACAAGGCGGTGGTCCACGTCGGACTGTCATTGAACGTGCTCCGTCAATTTATTGATTTTTCACTAGTTTTAGATGTATTTGTTTCTGATTTTTTGTACCATGAACAGTGCATATTACTATGTAGCTGGTGTATCGTTAGTACGTAAGTACAAAGTTGCTTTCAATAGGTTTATTAGTTTAAAGTTTTAATATATTTGTTTGAATTTAGCATTGAAACATTTGAATCGGATTTCTATGGTAACGGATACGTTGGCTCCAAGAAGCTTATCAACACATTTGACTTCTTTGGAAAGATATTTCTTACTCAACTTGTCAAGGAAGCCACTCATATAACACAGTCGTCTCGCTCAATTCTGGACCTTCTGTTATGCAACAATTCTTCTCTTATTTCCAACGTTGAAGTGATTCAAGGAGTGAGCGATCACTTAGCAGTTACAGCAATATTAAAAGTCAAGATGCAAAAATCCAAAGTCATCCGGTCTGAGGTGCTCAATTACAACAGAGCTGATTGGGAACTTCTGTCTAGACTGTTTGCAGACCATTTTCCCTTGCAACTGGAATAGTTGGGATATTGATAATGCGTGGAACTGCTGGGTACGTATTTTCTGGGATTGTGTCAATTCGGCAATTCCCAAAATCAAAATTAACTCCAAACGAAGGCCTCCATGGATTACTAATAAGTTAATTAAAGATATCAGAAGACGTGACTCTATGTTTCGTAAATGGAAAAAATCACCATCTGAAGATCGAGAGGTAGTTTATAAAAAAATCAGAAATCAAGTTAAAACATCAATTAGAAATGCTCATGATGAATATGTGTGGAAGATGGGAAATGACTCGAAGAAATTTTGGAAATATATTCAGAAAAGGCAGTCTTGCACCCGATCATTACACTTGCGATGGGTGTCAAGCTTTCAGATCCAGTTGAAATTGCGAATGCATTCAATAAAAAGTTCCATGACAACTTTACTCCTGATGACACGTCTCCCCGTACTAACTGGGTTCCAGGAAATATTGGAACAGTAGCTCCAATAAGATATCTATTTTTCATCGAAGAAGAAGTTCAGGAATATTTAAAAAAGATTCGACCCAACGCGGCGCCTGGACCTGATCTTCTACCGGGCCGAATTCTACATACCTGTGCTGAGGCTCTGGCTCCTTCTCTATGCAGTATCTACAATCTATCAGCATCTACTGCATGTGTTCCTGATGTATGGAAGACAGCATCTGTGGTTCCAGTCTTTAAGAAGGGAGATAGATTGAAGATCGAGAATTACAGGCCTATTTCGTTGACCTCACTTGCATGCAAGGGTATGGAGAAACTGATTGCTAAACGGTTATTTAATCACTTAAAAGAAACAAACTTATAATTTAAATCAGCACGGTTTTATACAAAAAGGTCATGCGTAACTCTCTTAACTGACGTTATCGATCAGTGGTTAAATTCACTTGAATGTACTTCTGTCAACAGGTTGACTGCATTGCATTAGATTGGGCAAAAGCTTTTGACCAAGTCCCTCACACAAAATTGATAGCAAAATTAAAAGGATATAAAGTTGAACACAATGTAATAGGGTGGATAAGCTCTTGTCTTTCCAATAGGAAACAATCTGTAGTTTTTAATGGTTCTCGATCTGTAGAAGCTCATGTTACTTCTGGGTGCCACAAGGGTCTGTAATTGGGCCTCTCCTATTTACAATCTTCTTTTTAGATCTTCCTCAGTGTGTGTCATCTCAAGTTTACCAGTATGCTGATGATACAACATTATTTCGACCTATTTCAGGATTAGAGGATGTTTATGCATTGCAAGCAGATCTATCTGCACTTGAAAATTGGTGCTTGTTGAACTGTATGCAGCTTAATGCGAGAAAATCGCAGTACATACGTCTAACTAGGTCCAAATCACCCATTGCTTCTAATTACATTCTTTTAGGTAATGCTCTAGTGAGGCAAACAACTATTAAACTCCTCGGTCTCACTATATCTTCAGATTTGAAATGGGATTTTCATACAGACAACGTTAGAGACAGAGCTTCCAAGTTGTTAGGATTTGTCAGTCGTAATCTATATAAAAGTAAATCGAAATCTTTAAAAACTGCATATATATCTCTTATTCGCGCTGGTCTACCAGCTTGGCACCCAACTTCTCAACTAAACATGCATAAACTTGAGGTTATTCAAAACCGTGCAACTAAAGTTATTTTAAAAAATGTTTTTTATTCTGAAAGTGCCTCTGAGCGCTTAAACAAATGTGGACTGCCATCAATACAAAATTATTGTAAACAAACTGATGTTAGATTTTTAAGTAACTTAATTACCGGTGTTACTGACCTTGATCCTTTTAAAAGAATAACAATTCAGAAAAGACAGTTTAACCGACATAATACTGGCCTAATTTTAAACCCTCCCCGTGCTAGAACATCTATATACCAAAATCATTTTTTATAACCGTGCTGTTACTTTATGGAATACTATTCCTCTAGAAATCAAAGATGCTCCAAATTTCAAGAATAGAATAAAAGAATATTTTAGTTAAATTGTTTTTATATGTCGGTATACTACATGAGGCCTACCTATTTTGATACTACAACATTATGTTAATTTATTGACTATTTTATCCATTGTTTTCAAATAACATTAGGCCTAAGTTATTTTAATTAGTTTTAATGAAGGGAATCAGGCATTCTTGCTATGGGGCTATGCCCTCTCTGATTCTCTTCAACATGTTAAGTGTACATTGTATTTGTAGTTTGATTTGTTGAAAAAAAATAATTAATTAATTAATATGCACAACGAAGGTGCGGGTATTTGAAGGTGCAACGTGAAGAATTTTTAAATAATTTGTAATCAGTGGATTGTGTATATTGACAAACAAATATGGTTGTGTCTGGTAAATATGTAGTTGGGGGTGAGAAGGGATTTTGTTTATCATACTTATTAAAGTGTTTTACATAAAGGAGCTTTAAAAATAAAGATGGTGAAGAACTAAAAATGAGGGGTAAGACATGAAGAGAAACCAAATTCTGGAAAGAATGCTAAATCGTAAGTAAGTGCAAAATATCTGCTTTGATTTTATGCATTAACTGGTAGCCGGGGACTCTCTCTTTCAAGATTCAGAATCCCTGTTAGTGATGTCCGGCAAGTGTAATCTTAAGTCGACCATCAAGCTTGGTCTAGTAGCTACTAATGTTAGCTCTATGTGGAGATGTTGAACTAAATCCAGGACACCAGTAAGCCACACAGTCCCACAAGTTGACCTGGTCACATGATAAATAACCCCAAATTGTACTGTGTGTCAAGCATTAGGAAGCCCGTAATCAAATATTTCTGGAATGCCACGTTTGCCACAAATAAAACAAAATCGAGCATGCACGGGACTTGTCTTTGACAGCATATAATTCAATCAAGAGAGGAAATATTAATTGGGTTTGCTGGCAATGCACTATGCCAAATATGGATGATTCTTATTTCGATAATTCAGCACTGCAATCTTGGACAACTCCAGCGGGGATGTGCCATTGAAAAATGTGGGAGGGAAACTGACCGTCTTATTTTCAATGCACGAAGTCTAAAGAATACAAAAGGCAACCTGACATAGCAGCATGGCTAGATACTCACAATCCAGACATTATGACCATTTGTGAAACCTGGTGAATGATAGTTGTGGGTAACGGTGAAATTCTCCCAAATGGTTATATAATATGCAGGAAAGACAGGGTTTTTGGGGGTGGAGGAAGGGTGTTTTGGTGCAGCTCGGCCGGAGTTGAAGCCAACTCGCATGTCTTGTTTTGAAACAACGGCTGAAGTAGTCTGGGTTCAAGTTACAATCGATAATTCTAACGTCTTAATAGGATCAGCATACAGACCGCCAAAAGCATCCCAACATGTTAATGAAGAACTATTAACGTCTTTGAAGCTAGTTCAAGACCACCAACATGAATACTCTGCAATTCTACTATTAGGAGACTTAAACATCGCTTTTAAATTTGGAATTGTACTCCTCCAACAGCTGAAAATAATCTTGCGGAATCTTTTTCTATCTTCTTTTTATGACCTATTTCTTCAACATTTTGTAACAGAACCAACCCGTGTACAGTGGCAAAAAGAGTCAATTCTTGACCTAGTTTTGTGTAATAATCCTAATTAATTGACAATGTACAGACAATCCCTGGAATTAGTGATCATTGGCAGTAAAAGTTGAACTGTCGCACAAAAAAGTCATTACCCAAAAAGTTACTAAGAAGAGCTTTAATTAAAAAAGAGCAAATTGGGCCCTTTCTCAACGAACTTATAGCTGAACGGATGCCAACTTACTTTAAAAATGATATAGAAACTTCTGGCAGGAATGGAAAGAGTCTTCTGGGATTGTGTAAATGATACTATACCTACTTGTACTTTCAAGGGAAAGGGCAACGGGTTCCGTGGATTAGCAAGAGTTTTGTTAGAAACCTGAAAACACGGGATAAATTGCATAAAACATGGAAGAAAGTGGTAATGACAAGACTGGCACAACTATACCACACACCGGAACAAAGTTAAGACTGAAATACGCAATGCCCACAAAAAATACATTTGGAATTTATCCACATCTAATTCTAAACAATTATGGAAATATATACATTCTAAAAATGGATCTTCAGCTCCTCTCCATTTTAAAGTCCATGGCGTGCTTGAATCAAACCCCTAAAAAGTTATCTGAAGCATTTAATAATAATTTCAAATTAAATTTTACTCCTGCTTCTGAATGGTGCAACTAATCACCAGATATTTACCAAAATACTGTGCCGCTAGAAACCCCACGAATCATACACAGAAACAGTGAGAAGGCCTTAAAATGCCTTAGAGTTGATTCAGCTACAGGCCCAGATAGAATTCCACCAATGATACTTAGAATGTGTGCGGCACCGGTGTCACCATCTTTATGCAATATATTTACCTATCTCTTTACTTGGGGAAAGTCCTTCAGGGCTGGCGTGTAGCAAATGTAATACCGATTTTTAAAACTGGCAAAAAAGAAGACATTAAAACTACAGGCCGATATCATTAACATCAGTTGTTTGTAAAACTTTGGAACGTATCATTTCTCGAGAAGTTTAAAAAAAATCACAAGTGCTAAAATCCTTAATGAAAACCAGCATGGATTTAATAATTATAATCAATAATTGGACTCGGCATGTTCTTTTAGTAAATTATTATATTAAATAAAAGGAAAAGCAATATTTTAAGCAATATGTTTGGTTTGTTGCCTTTTGAAGGGGACTGAAAGTACCCGAAATATTGCTTTTCCATTTATTTAATATAATAATTTACTAAAAGAACATGCCGAGTCCAATTATTGGGTTATAATTATTAAACCTAAACTGTTCTAAGAATCTCAGGAATTATAAAATCCTCACAGCATGGATTTGTTCCAGTCGGTCTTGCTCAACTCTTCTTACCAAGGTTATTGATAAACTGGCAGTATGCTCTTTAAGATCCAAAATGCAAGCAAGTAGATGCAGTGATGCTAGATTGGTCAAAAGCATTTGACCAGAATTCCGCATAAAAATTCTACTAAAAAAAATTGTATTACTATGGCATACGTGGTTCATTACAATTCTTGGTTGGAACATTTCCTTAAAGTGAGAACACAAAAAAATAACCTTCCAAGAGCGGAAACTCCTCAGTAAAATGTGACTTCCGGAGTACCTCAAGGTTCTTTTGTTGGGCCCCTTGCTTTTGACATATTTATGATGGATTTACCCCCAAAACGTTTCCTCAGAAATAAACCAATTTGCTGATTGACTGCACGATCTATAGGGAAAAAATTTACGAAAGATGACAAATGATGCACTCCAGACCGATTTGGACAATATAAACACTTTGGGCTGTTGAAAAAAGGAATAAAGCGAACCTTTAAAGAGTGTATTCATCAGATTCTTAGATCTAAAAAACCCATTGCGTTGCAGTTACCCAAAAAAACGGTTGCCAATACTGGAAAAGAATGGTGTCAAGTTATTGGGTATCACAATAAAATAGTGATCTAAAATGGAATACGCATACTGAAATAGTAAAAAGCTAAAGCCTCCAGACAACTCTATTTTATAGCAAGAAAAACCCTTTATCATGCTCCACGTCAGTATTAAACGGGGGTGTATATTAGCATTAGTGAGACCTCATCTCCTTTACGCCTGTCCAGCATGGGATCCCACATCAGATTATAACAAAACAAAATTGGAGCGTGTACAAAGTCGAGCAAAAGCGCATTATAGTGCAAGGACAAAATTTCAAAGTGACAGTGCTACTGCAAGACGTACATCTTTAGACATTCCCTTGCTAGAAAGTTACAGGAAAAAAGTAGAAAATGCAATTTCTATGGGAATGTTACACGGTACTATTGATCTGGACCCATACCAGATTGCAAGTCTGTAGTCGAGGAGCAGAAAATGGTAGAGGATTAATTCTCAAGCCCATTTGCAAGAACAACAGCTTACCAAAATGGCTTCTACTACAGGACTTGTAATGAATGGAATGCTCTTCCTTTGGAGTTAAGGGAGATTCGCTCATTAGACTCTTTTAAATCTGCCCTAAGCACACATGTTTTTGCATTACAAAGTTAATTCTGCATTTTCGTTTTACTGATTCATTTTTATAGTAATTCATTGAAGTGTATATTTATTTACTTATTTTCTATATTTTATAGGTTTACTAATGATTGTAATAATGTTGTTATCTTTTATTATATTTATTGTTATAAGGTTGGCAGTCACCAAGTGTGTTTGGAGCTCTGCTCTTTTCTGCCATCCTCGTGATACATTTAAACAATGAATGTGTTACGGAACAAATAATAAAATAAAATAAAAAAAAAAAAAATTATTAATTTGTTTATCTTACCAGCAAACTGCGTTTCAAAACATATGTATCAAAATCACAAGTAAAAAGAAAATTAAAATACTATAGTACAGTAAGTAAGTAAATACTAGGTAAATACTAAATGATAATTTAGGATTTAAATTTGAAGACATTCTTTTAAATGTTAATTTGTACCTTAGAGCTAATATTGTCTGTGAATTGTTCCTCTTTACAGCTATGACTAATACTAGTAATTACAGCACAGGGATGGGAATAAATAAGATGGTTTATACAATACAAGCACTCTTAGATGATATGATGACTGTTTCACACAAATACAGGTGACATGCCTTACTTTACTAACATACAGCCAGAACAGACTCAACGCTTTAAATCGGCATTTAAAAAACCCTGAGTTGAACATGGTAGTATACTATGTGTACGAATATTAATTTGCCATACCACTATTCCATATTTCCGTGAGCAGGTGCTCTATTTCCAACAAAATAAATAATAATTTGACCTGAAACTTGTTTAAAAATCGCCACCTCTGCGATTGTTATTTGAATCATGTCAAAAAAGGGTTTGCTTGAAACTTTCAAAGTTCACACAAACTAGAATAAGCCTAGACTAGGCCTGCAGGGTAGGCTTGGTCGCTTTGATTTAAAGTCCCCCACTGAAAATCAGTAAATATAACTGAGTGGGTAGACTCTAAATAAAATTTATTGTTTTATTTAAACCTAAGTCTCCCATACGCAAAAGCATTGAGATCAAAAGTAAAAAATGCCAATATTATGTACCATTCTACCTTTGCGCAATAAATAATACAATCACTTAGCCCCGGGGCCCCGTGATCATTGCCAAACTTGGAAAAATTGTGTGATGACCTATTTCCTTAAAACTTAACAGCAAATAGTTTAAATTTCACATTTGCCAAGCTTGCCAAGAATGCAGTCACGGGTCGAAGTGATTTTTTTTGTATTCTTGGCGCGAAAGTAGAAAAGGTACATGATTGGACCCGGACCCCCTTAGGTCTCAATGCTCTTGAGTATTATGTTTTCAAGATTTTGTAAGCGCGAGATCATCATACATACTACGATCAACACATTTGCAAGTAATTACCAAAATATAATTAAGATCAGTGTGAATACCTCATTTGATACTTTTTTTTATCACAAACTATGTGCTGGACAGTATCTACTAGCCATTCACGGGCGGGCCGCCTATAGTGCCGCGGGCGTAACACATTTCGGCCATGACAGATTGGATGCTAGAACAGTACTGCAACGAATACCTGTTGCCTTTGATTTTGAACTGACCAAACAAACATTATTTTTCATGTAATTACCTAACGGAGGTATAAGCGAGGGTTTATTTCTCGATTTGGTTTGTCCAACCTACGGGAGTGTTTCCCGACTAACCAAATCGAGAAATAAATCCTCGCTCATACCTGCGTAAGGTAATGCCATTATAAATAATGTTTGTTTGATCAGTTCAAAGGCAACAGATATTCGTTGCAGTACTGTTCCATGCATTCAGATCTATAATGCAACTACAATTCAGTAGTTAAATATTTACTATCTCAGTGGTTTAGTTGGCTAAGGCGCCTACCTGGAATGTGGGAGACTCGGTTCGAACCCCGATTGGGATGGATTTTTTTACTTCTGAATATTGTATTAAATATTAACAATTCCACCTACGGGAGTGTTTCCCGACTAAACAAATCGAGAAATCAAACAATTGAGTATAGACGACATCTTGGATTCTGGACAAACAGGCCAAAATCCGAGGTAGTACCGGGCAAATTCGGATTTATTGGAGGTTTTTACCCTAAAATCAGCCCGGTATCCAAATGTCTCACATTGTGCCGCTAACATTGATTTCCATGCATATATTTGGATTTCTCGACTTGTCTGAATCCAAGATGGCGCCTGGATTGTGTTATATAAGAATATAATATAAGAAATTTTCCAGTGGGGGGGGGGGGGGGCAGAGGGTTACGATATAAAACGAAAGTTATTTAGATGAGTTTTGATACAGCAAGGCTAGATTGAAAGTTAAAACAATTACATTTTTACATGATACACAAACATGAATAAACAAAACCAAACAACAAAACATTGCAGTGGCGGTATAGTGACGATGGATTTTAAAAATACAATTGCACGAAAAAAAATATATCAAGATGAACTTCTAGGAAAACGTCAAAATCGTTGTTTGACGAGTGAGTGAGCCATGTGTTGAGTATACCCGGGAAACATTCCCTTTTCCTCCCCCTACCTAAGGCTGAGATCAAGTCAGCATGGGTCTTTTTCTCCCTAGCATAATTATATGCATAATCATATCCCATCCTATCCTAGTATGCATAAAAAAAAATTATAAAACATGTTTTTAAATGCATACAATACTATTAGTCCTTTGCATAACGAGAATGACAGTATAAAATTTGGGACAAAGGATGACATATATCAAATGAAAGCTTACGACGAGCACTTTTCAAAAAATCATGATATACCTCTGGCAAATCCAGCTTTCTCTGTCAAAACCGAGGTCAAAGGTCAAATTTGTAATATTTTAATTAATTTTTAATGAAGTAACAGAAAATGTTTGAAACCTTCAATAAACATTTTTAGGAGGATAAATGTTACAAATTTATTAAAAAAATATAAACATTACCCACTTGACCTTTTTTGACCTTGATTGTGGTTGATTTCTCCAACTTGGTCAAATTGCGCAATTTCTGTTGATTTCTCGCTCAATATTCATTATACACACGTAATTACTTGTAAATTCTTTAAATTTAAGAGTTATAATCGTTATCACACTGTTTATAGGTATTCATTCAAAATGGCGTCAAAGGTCAATAGGTGAGGATTGTCAAAATCCGTCTAATTACTAAAATATTACTTGTGGGTACTCTAAAGACGTAGAATTTAAATTGTTATAATAATTTTACAATAGTGAATAAAAGCAGTACGTCATAGTCTTAATAAAACGTATTTATAGTATTTCTTCTTAGCTAATTGAGAAATAACTGAATATATTTGTAAGTCTTCAACGTTCAGGGTATTTTGGAATTGGTGTGCTGCTGTAACAAAATAAATGCATTTCTAAAACAAACATGATCATGTTCAGATCAGTGATATGATAAAGAATGATATGATGTTTTACCTTAGTAGTCACAGTCCAAATCGTCGGGTGCATACATCTTCCGAATCACTGGAATTACCATGCTGGGTGCCGACATTCGAACAATCTTTCAGCTTACAAGCAGGGGTACACTTTCAGTTGATTGGCCAAACACTCGCAGGTCGCATCTTGCAAATACGGGAACTGTTGCAGGCTAGGAGATCCTTGAAGGCCATAGGTGTTGGAGTTCCAACCTTCCACTCGATGCTCAGATCTCCTTTGCCATGGTTTTCATCCATAGCCACTTGGATCAGGAACCATCAGGATTGGCTACCAAGCAACGTATCCAGACCGCTGTTTGGTAGTTCGCTCGCAGGATGTGAAGCAGTAGGCAGTCGTACAAGGTGGTAACCGATCAGACTTGATATCTCCACACTTACTCCTAAAAAGCTCGTAGCGCAGCTGGTTGACGCTCGATAGAGACGTAGTCAAACAGTACAGTTTACTGACAAAATCCTCGAGTTTTATATTTATATCGTTAGAAACTCTCCAGTCCTCACCCAGCTTGCTTATCTCGACACAGAAATGTGGATGTTTTTCATGGTATTCAAAGCTCTCTTTTTTCCTTTACCACTGAAGGTGCTCACCGTGTCACATCCAGATAGTGCATGGAGGCCAGGGAGGGCGTTGCATATTTCGAATCTCAACGATCAATACAGAACTGATTTCTTCACGCAGATACTCGCATTCTTCTTCACGCCAAGCATGCATCGGTGAATGGGTTTAAATCAGCAGTGATTGTTTCAGCTGACACCGATGTCTTAGTTCCAAGCATTTGGGCTTCTTTCAGAATAGTTATAGCAATGTACTTAAAAAGAGGCACCGAAAATCGAACACACTTTGTTGATGTGTCAAAACTAGCAAGTTTGTCGGGATTCGAAATATGCAACGCCCTCCCTGGCCTCCATGCACTATCTGGTTGTGACTCGGTGAGCTCCTTCAGTGGTAAAGGAAAAAACAGAGCTTTGAATACCATGAAAATCATCCACATTTCTGTGTCGAGATAAGCAAGCTGGGTGAGGACTGGAGAGTTTCTAACGATATAAAAAAAAACTCGGGGATTTTGTCTGTAAACTGTACTGTTTGACTACGTCTCTATCGAGCGTCAACACCAGCTGCGCTACGAGCTTTTTAGGAGTAAGTGTGGAGATATCAAGTCTGATCGGTTACCACCTTGTACGACTGCCTACTGCTTCACATCCTGCGAGCGAACTACCAAACAGCGGTCTGGATACGTTGCTTGGGTAGCCAATCCTGATGTCCTGATCCAAGTGGCTATGGATGGAAACCATGGCAGAAGGAGATCTGAGCATCGAGTGGAAGGTTGGAACTCCAACACCTATGGCCTTCATGGATCTCCTAGCCTGCAACAGTTCCCGTATTTGCAAGATGCCGACTGCGAGTGTTTGCCAATCAACTGAAGTGTACCACTGCTTGTAAGCTGAAAGATTGTTCGAATGTCGGCACCCAGCATGGTAATTCCAGTGATTCAGAAGATGATGCACCCGACGATTTGGACTGTGACTACTAAGGTAAAACATCATATTATTCTTTATCATATCACTGATCTGAACATGATCATGTTTGTTTTAGAAATGCGTTTATTTTGTTACAGCAGCACACCAATTCCAAAATACCCTGAACGTTGAAGACTTACAAATATATTCAGTTATTTCTCAATTAGCTAAGAAGAAATACTATAAATACGTTTTATTAAGCTATGACGTACTGCTTTTATTCACTATTGTAAAATTATTATAACAATTAAATCACGTCTTTAGAGTACCCACAAGTAATATTTTAGTAATAAGACGGATTTTGACAATCCTCACCTATTGACCTTTGACCGCCATTTTGAATGAATACCATATAAACAGTGTGATAAACGATTATAACTCTTAAATTTAAAGAATTTACAAGTAAGTACGTGTATATAATTAATAAACCAAGAAATCGACAGAAATTGCGCAATTTGACCAAGTTGGGGAAATTGACCCCAATCAAGGTCAAAAAAGGTCAAGTGGGTAATGTTTATATTTTTTTAATAAATTTGTAACATTTATCTTCCAAATAATGCTTATTGAAGGTTTCAAACATTTTCTGTTACTTCATTAAAAATTAATTAAAATATTACAAATTTGACCTTTGACCTCGGTTTTGACATAGAAAGCTGGATTTGCCAGAGGTATATCATGGTTTTTTGAAAAGTGCTCGTCGTAAGCTTTCATTTGATGTATGTCATCCTTTGTCCAAATTTTATACGGTCATGCCTTTTGGAGTGTTATGCAAAGGACTATATGGAAAACATAGCCAGTACGAAATACGAGTAAAGATTTCAAGGTATACTCAATCTCCCAGAAGAATTTAGGGGAACCTTGAGCGTGCAAGATTCGATACACATTGGTCATTGCATCTAATCACGGCCTGACAAAAATGATTCTATAAAAATGACTTCTTCAAGAACAAAATCATTGTTGTTAAAATGAAACCCACACATTTCAAGCCTATTTTTCAATTTATTATTTCTTGTAAGTTTAAATCGCAACGGATTTTGATCATTTTGTTAGCAGTTCTCAGTTACCTTATTGGTCACGGATGTCTGTTTAAAATTTCAGCACAATCTATTTGGCCGTTCGGCCGTATGAGCCCGGACAGACAGACATTTTACAACAGACACATTATTCACGACGAAGACCCGATCAAGTGGCGTTATAAATCCTCATTTGCTTCGCTCACTCGTCTTATGAAATGTCACTGCGTTTACCACAGACATTTAGTTTGAACTCTAATACGGGTTACGTAATAAGATGCTTTGTTCACAGAAATTTAAACCGAACTATAATTGTGTGGCTCGTTGGTCTTGTGGTTAGCGTATCTGCTTTCAATGCAGAAGGTCCAGGGTTCGATTCCCGCTAAAGTCAGAAGTTTTTTAACTTCTGATTTGGACTTAAGTCCACCAGTTCTTGTCTTAGGAGTTTGTAAACGGTGACTTTGGAGCCGTCCTAGCAACGAAGCACATAATAAATTTCAGAGTTGTTCTGAATGGCCTTGCTGATTCTGGCGTTGATTCGCGGGTGTGTTCGCACTGTCCATACCACTGATTGCTATATTTCCTATTTAAAAAAAATATCGATTTTGTTGGTTATTGCCCTCGGATTGGTCGGAGCCTTGCGGGTT